>BQNB010026397.1:45843-58648 GCA_026074375.1 Tanacetum coccineum | reverse complement strand
GAAAATGTCGCTCGCCTGTTTGTTGGGCTGAAGTTGGAGAAGTTCAACTCACCGGTCCAGAGATAGTTCAAGAGACGACTGAGAAAATCATTCAAGTTAAACAAAGGATGCAAGTCGCTCGTGATAGGCAAAAGAGCTACGCTGATTTGAAGCGTAAGCCGATGGAGTTTGAGGTTGGAGATAAAGTGATGCTCAAGGTTTCGCCTTGGAAAGGGGTTGTACGTTTTGGCAAACGAGGGAAATTAAATCCCAGGTTTGTTGGACCCTTCAAGGTAATAAAAAGGGTTGGAGATGTTGCTTACAAGCTCGAGCTTCCTAAGGAGCTGAGCAGAGTTCATAATACATTTCACGTATCCAACTTAAAGAAGTTTCATGCCGACGAACCCTTAGCCGTTCTGTTGGACGGACTTTATTTTGATGACAAGCTTCAGTTTGTCGAGGAACCTATAGATATCACAGATCGTGAAGTTAAATGGTTGAAGCGAAGCCGTATCCCATTAGTCAAGGTGAGATGGAACTCTAAGAGAGTTCTAGAGTTTACATGGGAACGCGAAGATCAATTCCGGAAGTAATACGCACATCTGTTCACAAAGACCGGGTCGTCGTCAAGTGCTGCATCTTAAGCCTTGAGGACAAGGCTTAGCTAACTGGGGGAGACTATAACACCCCGTGTTTTAGGTCATTGTATGACATTATGTAATTTACAATTTATTTTTAGGGTTTTACGTGTTTACTCTTAAATCGTAAACGTTAAGTTAAATCGCGTAAACTAAAAATGATCATTCAATGTAACCGGGCATTAAACGATTAAATGTTTACATCAAGCAAGTGTTATATGATTATTACAAAGATAATTAATAACTTTGTTCATCTTATTTTTATTGGCTACGTAAAATGCTTACGTTTCACGATAAAACGCGTTTCGGCATTCCCGAAAGCACCAAAACTACTGCGCTTAAACGAATACCCACGATTATGCCCAATACCCAAAATAATTAATATAACATCACATAGGAGCCTATGTGGCCAAAAGTTTCAAGATAGGACCAAGAGATATCAATTTGCTCAAAATATCTAGGTTTAGAAAGATCATAGGGAACCAACTCTTACACCATGAACCACTTGACTAATTAACCTTGTGCAAGGGTTAGAAAGTGACCATGGTTAGGTTAATTAGATATTTTCACTATAAATAGCATGTATGCACTCTTTCTTTCATAAACACTTAACAAAAATCATAAAAACTCCCCTCTTGTCTCACTTATAGCTCACGGCTCAAAGGGGGCACACAAACAAATCCATACTTTGATTTTTTTTCACCATATTAGTGTTTACATATCATAATTAAGTTATTCCAAAAAGAATTGAAGGGTTGGTTAAGGTTTGAAAGGGTTTTAAGAAGATATTGAAAGATTAGTGTTTCAAACCTAATCTAGGATTTATAATCTTGCAAGCTTGGGTTTTGAGTCTAATCACGGGTTTAGCATTTATTTCTCATCTTATACATCCTTGCTAAGGTCTTCCTAATTCCTTTATACTTTTTATTATCATTATTTTATGTGTTATATGTTAATTATGGCTAAATCACCACTAAGGACTTTTTAATATGTAAAATGAGTTTTCACTTATGTTTATGAATTTATGCACTTATTCTTATGTCATATGGTTATATATATCATGGAAAATGAATGTAAAAGTATGTTAACATATGGTTTAAGTATAAACATGTTTAGGTTAAATTAGGGTTTTATAAGGTTGGTTACTTTAATTATTCACATGTAAAAAGTAATGAAAACTAAATTGTGTAACTTGTTACAATGACTTTATAAAACTTGATATGAACTTGGACATTATTATAAGTATCAACATATGTAAAAAATAGCTATAGGGTTTTTTGAAGATGAACTACTAAATAAATAATACGATAAAACAAGGTTTTTATTAAAGAAATACACATGAATACTTAGGGATGTTTTGAATCCGAAGTTCATACAGTGGGGTTTGACATAAAATATAATATAATAACGTCTCAGTGACAATCCAAAATGATAAGAAACTCGAAAAAAACCGATTTAATAACGAAAAAGATACGTTAATTGAACAGTTTACGACTATAAATACTTTTATAAAACTATTTTTTTTATAAAAGTTAACTATTCATTACAGAAACTAATATTTTAAAACATCTAAAATATGAAGATAGACTTTAAATTACGCTGTAGATCGTACTAGAAAGAAATCTGCTAAAAAACGAAACTATCCGAATAAACTATACGTTTAACGATAATTAAAGTTATAATTAAACGAAAATTTTATAAATTATGAACTATAAAAGCAGTATTCAAACACGGGATTAACTTTATAAAATATAGCATCACACATTGGTGCCGATGCACTTAACCTAAACAAAGAGCCAAGTGAATTACCTTCCACCCCCCCCCCACGAACTGCTGTGTAGGGGAGACGGTTCACTAAAACTCGGGATTAAAACGAATAAGTTATTACGATTACAATTTACGCTAAATTAAAAACTAAAAAAACTGATAAACTAGCTGTTTGTGAACAGTAAAATTACTATTCACGCAGAATCTTAAAAACATTAGAAAATGTACATATATTGATCACCTCGTCTTACTACGAAGACCTGTGGATGTAAGAAACTAGCGAGCAACGGACTTAAAAAACGACCAAACAAGGTCCTTTTTTACAAAAAGTATATTTATAAAACGTTTTCATTTTAATAAATATTATTTTCTAAACGATATCAGCTGATTATGCTATATAGAAATAGCGTGATATCAAAGTGCAATAATACTAGTTAGTTTCAGTAATGAAGGCCGCTTTCGGATGGCGTTAACGACGAGTTGTTGGATTTACGATTTAAAGTGTCATAACACTCCTCGTAACGTCATAGGCTGACCTCTTTAATTATGAATAGCCCCGAACAGATAGTATGAATGTAACAACATAAAAAGATTATAGTTCAATAGTTATTATTAAGTACTCGGTACATTATACACCTTAATGTTAAAATTAGGTTGCATCTAAAATCGGTTTTTGCATGACGTTTTATCTGTGATTATTTGGACTCTCCAGTACTCAAGGTGAGTTCATAGACTACCACTTTTTCTTTTTACACTTTTGAATACTAATCTACTATTATTTGGGCTGAAAACAAGCTTTGGGGTTTTATAAATTGGAAGCAAGTGTTTAAAGTAATATATTATTGTTTGCCTAAGTAGCGATAACCTCCTGAGCCATTTAACATGAACTGTCAATTGCATAGATGTAATGTATTGCATTATGTCGCGCGAATGTTATAAATAGATATATTGGGATTAAACCTCCCCCCGTTTAGGTGATAGCTATCATTCGGGAATGAAAACGTTTACCATGGTCGACTTAGATTGTTGCGGGTTACTACTACAAAACGGTCTGTAACGGCGTAAAATGAACTGCTAAAATAGCAAATTGAGGTTGATCTTCATGTCATGAGCATAGTGCAAACAGTAATCTAGGTTTTTTGATATGTTGGCATATGTTGTAACTCACGTAAAAGTCTTGCGGACCTGCATAATTTAAATACATAAACCTATGCTTCACCAACAATTGTTGACCGTTTTAAGCAATTTTTCAGTAGGTCAATAGGCACGAGGTGCCCAAGGAAACATTGATTACATTTTGATTATGCAACAATTAAAGAATTATGTCATCATATTTTTGGGACATGTATTGTTGTCTTTTTGTAATAAAGTATCAAGGAACAGTAAATCTTTATGCTTTTAGGTTGTATTATGTCCTAGAATTAAATCCAATGTATCAGATTTAAACGAGCTTTTTGTGTCGATTTCTTATATATAGATCATTGTGGCTGTTGATCTTGAAGTAACACGCCCCGGAACCTATTATTCCGCTGCGACCCATTTATGGGTTAAGGTTACAGGTTTAATTTGTAATATTGTAAACAGTTTGAATACAAGTCATCATAAACAGTATGTTACGTTGTTATATACCCATAAGTGTAATAATTGCAACGAGTACAGTTATTATAGGAAACAATATTATGCTCTAAGTTCATGACACCGGTTGGAAAAACACTTGTATTCATGGTTTATAACATGTATCCCCCTCGCGGGTTTATGAAAAATTAGAAGATTTAAAAGCGAGGCTATGAACTCACCTTAACAGGGAAAATCTGATTGATGGCAAAAGTATATCAAGTAAAAGTAACGGCTTCGTCACACAACCTAGGGTAATATGTTAAGTCTTAGTGTGATTGTTTATATTTCAAAACTTTACGGAGTTTAGCATACATATTTGATTTATTAATTTATGGAAATATAGTATCATTGTTCGGGCTATCATAATTCAGAGGTCATGTAGTAAACGTTTAAGGTGCTAGGGCACTTTAAATTGTAAACCCAGCAAACTCGTCAAAACGTATACTCAAATGAAACCCCTTACATGAAATTCCCTAGTAACGTGATACGATAAGATTTCAAGTTTCTTCAAAAGTTAATCGATGATAAATTACGTTAAATATATAATGTAACTGATTTATAATGCGTCGATCGTTGATTAATAACGACAAATGTGTCGGGTTTTAACAAAATCGAGTCTTATAATATTTATATATATTTTTATAATTTGTATAAAAATATTATATTTTATATTTTTAAGAATAAAAAATGGCAATATATACCCTTGGTTTATAAACTTTTACAAGTTTAGTCCTTTATATAATAAGTATATATATTTCAAACCTTTAACTTTGAAAGTTGGCAAGATAGGTCCTTATAGTTATAACTTTGAAATAATGACATTTTATGCCCCTTTAGTTATAAATTTCAAAAAGTTATGATATATACCCCTATGCATGAAAACATTTACAAATTAAGTCCAGAAAGCCATGCAAGGTTTTTTTAATATTCCAAATGATATTTACAGGTTATATATTATTAGAATAAGCTAAAATAAGATGTTCTAATGTAACAAAAGTTTAGAAAAAGGATTCGTTAGCTAGAAAATCAAAATGGGTCATTTTTAGGGTTTTAATAAAAAACGCATGGGTTTGAGGATTCAAGGCTTAAACAAGAGTTCATATAGGATCTAATAGATCTTATTATAGTTCTAGAACAAATTATGAGCTTATTGAACAAGATTTTGAACTTACTTGAGCTAAAATGGGTTAAAATGGGATTTTCAGGTTTGTACGCCTAGAAACAACTTCAAGGGCTTCCTTCTCTTGATTCTTGGCTTCTATTCTGATCTTAGGGACCTTATACTTCTTCCTTGGCTGAGCTAGAACTCCATTTGTATTTATGATAAAGATTTGAGGTGTGATTTGAAAGGGGTGGGGGTTTTGGCTTTATATAGGGCTTAAAAAGCCTTGGTGCCCAAGTTTGGTGTTTTGATTAGTATCAAGGATAGTTAAGGTGACTAGTGAAGGCTAAATGGTGAGTCTTGAGAGCTAGAAACTAGCTATGAAAAGGTGTGGTGGTGTGGAAGGGGTTCGGCTAACATGGGGTGACAAGGAGGTGACAAGGCCAAACTTGGTTGCTAAGATGGTAATGGAGATGCTTGTGTGGCTTCTAGATGATATGTGGTAAGTTCATAGAGGTGCTTGAGGTGTTTGGTTGCTTAGAATGGGTCAAAATGAATCTAAAGGTGTCGGGTTGGTTTTTGGTTTCGGGTTAGGAATTTTAGGGTTGAATTCGAGTTAAGGTTAGGGTTTAAGATAGTTTAATGTTAGGATTAGGATTTAAGATTAAGGTTTAGGGTTTAGGATTAAGGTTTAGGGTTTAGTTTTAAGGTTTAGGGTTTAGTTTTAGGTTTAAAGTAAAATTAGGGTTTTAGGGTTTTGTTTAGGGTTTTAGATTAGGGTTTAGAAAGGATTTAGGGATTAGTTTTAAGGTTTAGGAGTCATGCATTAAGTGTTTGTACCTTGTACTAAAGAGGTGGTACGAAATCTAGAACGAAAATGGTAAAAAATGAGCTTATTTGAATTCATGCATTATTGATTTGTACATTGAGTATTTAGAACTTGTACATTGGCTTGGAGGGAAAATATAATTCAAATATTATGCATTGTACACTTATACACATGCTTTGAATACTTGCACATTCATTTATATGTATACATTACATATAATTAGGGTTTTGATATAAACGTTAACGTTTAATGCTTGTTTTGAAATAACATTGTAAATGGTATGTTAAATGGATAATGTACTTGGTAAAAAGGATATTATGATATAGACTTGACATATTAGGATGTTTACATGATGTAAACATAGATATAATTGGCATTGGTAGAGGTTGCGTGAGCTCGTTTACTTTAGTTATGTAAACTATATTACATAATGAAAATTTTCCTTATAAAAAGGTGGTATATATAATAGATGGATATTACAGTGCATCTAATTTAATTGATGGATAATTACAGTGCATCTAATTTAATTGATGGATAATTACATTGATGAAAATTATGGGTTGTTATAGTCTCACTCTCTTAAAAGAAATCTCGTCCTGAGATTTAGTTGGATGCCAGAGTGATGTTTGAAAATAGATGTGGATACTTGGCACGAATTTGATCTTCGCATTCCCACGTAAATTCTGGTCCTCTTTTAGAGTTCCATCTTACTTTAACTATAGGAATACGACTTTGTTTTATTTACTTGACTTCTCGATCCATAATCTCCACTGGTTCTTCTACAAAGTTGAGTTTGTCATCGAGTCGAAGCTCTTTCATTGGAATGATGAGAGATTCGTCAGATAAGCATTTCTTTTGATTAGAAACGTGGAAAGTACTGTGGATATTATTGAGCTCTTCAGGAAGCTCTAGTTTTTGGTATCGCCCAGCTGGGCCAAATCCCGTTCAATGACTTTGATGGTCCAATGTACCAAAGGGTTAAGCTTTCCTCATCGCTTATCCGCAACGACGAAACAGACAACCTTTACAGGTGAATATTTTTCAACATAACACGATCTCACAACGTTAAAATTCCTAAAGAGGCTTTGTCTTATAATTGGCATAACTTCTCGAGTCTCAGTTGCAGCTTGCAAGCGTTTTGGGGTCCGAATTTGCAACTATTTCTTGGTGGTTTCATGAATTATTTTGGTCCTGTAAGTTTGAACATCGTCCAACTTTTGGCCCAGCAAACAGTTATCTGCACTTTACGACCTTAAAGTAGCCTCAAATATTATGCGGTCTTAATACTAAGCAGGGTAACTGTTAATGTAGGAAAAATTTCTAACCGAGATGGTAAGTGTTTTTCCATCCATTTCCAAAAATCTAATAACAATCAGACTCGAAGCATATCTCGAGTGTTTTGGATGGTTTCTTTTCACTATGTCCATCGTTTTTGGATGATTATGGTCATACTCATGTCTAATTGAGTACCTAAAGCATTCTGCAACAATTTCCAAAATCTAGATGTGAGATGACTGTCATGATCCGAGATGATGATAAAGGCATCGGCCATCCGAGAACTATTTTCCTTTGGCATGAACAACCTTTGTAAGGGTTTTCCATACAATCTGTCTCTCGGGAAGGGATGGGAAAGTGCGTATTTGGTAAGAATGATCGGACAATAGACCACCAAATTTTGTCATGTCCATATGAGGTTTTTAGGTAGTTCTTGCGTGATGAAGATATCACATGCTTTTTCTCTTCTATTTCCACGAGCAGTAATCTCCAGTTGATATCCAGTAATCACCGGATAGGGCTTACTGACATTCAAGCTTTAGACTCTAGAGCATGTTAAAATACTTACCAAACATACTTCACGTGATTGCCTTCAATGTTAGGCCACCAATAGAGTTTTTTTAGATCCTGATACATTTTTATCACAGAACGCTTTGGTGAATAGATATACTTTGAATTTATTGGGACTCTTGCAATAATCAAAATCTCTCAGATGTACAAAAGAGAAGGCTAACCAACACTTCGGTTCTTAATACAACTAGTTCCATCATGACGTACTTCCAATGCTTGTCCCATTCTTAAGAGGTTCTCAGCCTTGATGTTTTCTTCCCTTGAGATGCTTACCAGTATTGAGCTTCGAGAATTTATATGTAATATTAGGATGAATGGTCATGAACTAATGATCTAACGCGGATTGGTTTGATTCAGTTCCTTCTGGTTTAAGGCATCTGTTACAATATTTTGCTTTCGATGATGGTAGCGAATTATCACAATCGCTACACCCTCTGCAAAAGCAACTTCAAACCACCAGCGCATATGCGCGTCTCATTGTTCAATTCTATTCTGATCAAGGAATATGCTGGAGACTTTTATGAGCAGTAAAAAGAGCACATACATTTGGGCTGCTATACATATATGGTCTCTAAATTTAAAGAGCAAACACACTGCTTCCTAATTCGAGATCATCATGAGTTGTATAAGTTTTTTGTCATTAGGCTTAAGTTTGCTCCGGGATGCATATGCAATAACCATTTTTCTCTCTGCATAACACTAGCTCCCCAGACCTTGATGAGATACTATCACAGTAAACAAACAAACTTGTGTCGTTTCCTTCCCTTCTGGTAATGCAAGATTAGAGCTTCACGACAGCTTCTTGCTTATTGATTGAAGGAAGCCGACACTTGATCTTCGGCACCCAGATTATACTTCTTGTTTTTCTGGGTTAATTCAGTTAAAGAACTTTGCAATCTATGAAAAATCTCTGAAAATTAGCCGGCAAGATCCTAAGAATATGACGAATTTCAGTAGGTGTAAGTGGGAGATGCCTAATTTTAACTGCTTTAAATCGTTGGCCCGGGGGTCAACATGAAGTCCTTGACTAATTAATTAGTGCCCAAGAAATTGCAAATACTGATCCAAAACACTATTTGGAGAACGTTAGGCACTACAATTTCTCCTTTCTTCTTGAGTAATTCTATGATTATTCTTAAATGATTTGTGTGCTCTTCTTTGTTACGGGAGTAGATAAGGATATCATCGATGAACACTATCACAAATTTATCCAAGTATGGTTTACACACACGATTCATGAGATCCATGAATATAGCATGCGCGTTAGTTAAACCAAATGGCATCACTTAAAATTTGTAGTGTCTGTATCTTGTTTTGAAAGCGGTTTTAGGAATATCTTCATCCCTGGCTCTTAGTTGATGATAGCCTGATATTAAGTCAATCTTTGAGTAGACACTCGAACCTTAAAGTTGGTCAAATAAGTCATCAATCCTTGGTAATGGGTAACGATTCTTTACGGTAAGTTTATTTCAACTCTCGGTAATCGATACACATTCTGAAAGATCTATCTTTCTTTTTAACAAATAAGACAGGAGCTCCCCAAGGTGAAATACTTGTCAGATAAAACCCTCGATCTGCTAATTCTTAAAGTTGATTCGATAGTTCCTACATTTCTAAAGGAGCCAATCTGTAAGTTGCTCGGGCCATTAGAGCCGCTCCTATAATTAAGTAGATTTGAAATTCCACATGACGAACTAGGGGTAAGCCAGGTAGATCTATAGGAAAAACTTTCAGAAATTCTCTAACTACTGGTATGTCTTCCAGTCGTTTATCGCCTGACTTCTTTTCTATTACTTGGGCTATGAAAACTTGACATCCCCTGGATATATACCTTTTGGTTTTTATACATGTTATGAGCATTAGTCGAGTTTTACTTCGGGAACCTCAGGATGATTAAGTTTTCATCCATTTGATTGGTGATGTGGACGACTTTCTCGGTAACATATAATTTTAACATGATTATTTGTATACCAATTCCATACCCTCATTGTAACGTTGTCAAACTACCGAGTTTGATCGCATAAGAATCAATTTCGAAAGGTTTGGTTTTAACATTTAAGTCAGAGTTGCACCCTAAATAACGGTGTTTGTGCTTACTAGGTTTTCGTCAGCCATTTCGATATTGTAAAAGATATCCATTATAATGGGTGAAATATTTAGCATATAGGCAAAAGATATGGACACGAAGATTTTATCGGCTCCAAAATCAAATAATACTCTAGCTAGATGTTGGCTTAGAAGGAACATACCCGTGACTACGTTCGGGTCTCGGTAAACATTCTTATCCTTTAGCATGTAGGCTCTTCCTTGGGCGTTGTTGTTGGTGGTCTTTTGGAACTAATTTGCAATATGTCCTTTTCTTCCACAGGCATGACAAATTACCGATACTGGTTGCTGATTGCTTCCAGTAGCTGGTCCTTTGTTTATGTAGTTTCTGGTCAGATGACCCACCTTGTTGCAAGTATTACACTTGACAGTGCAAGGCCCTGTGTAATGCTGAGTGCATTTTTTACACAAGGGACGATTTTCAGTATACCCATTGTTTTCAGTTGGGGTGGCAGCATAAGCCCTGAAGGTTTCCTGTCTTCTGTTCTGTTATGGTTGGTGATTATCGTAGCGATTGTTGGTGTTGGTGTTACGGTAGTTGTTGTTGTTGTTGAAAGTTCTTCTGTCGTCAAACTTTTATTTGTGATCACTTGACACTTGTACCGAAGTGTGCTTTGTTACCTGATCCATTAGCCTCTGGGTATGATAATGGCTCTTCCTTTGAGTTTGTGGTTTAGAGGCAGGGGTAAACATTCCCTTCAATACTTTCGAGGCAATCCCCCGATTGAAAATTTCAACATTTTCCCCTCAATAACCCCCCCCCCCCCCCCCAATCTGGCACCATAGTGGGACATTAAGGTTTCCAATTCCTGGAATCCTTCTCACATATTGTCTTGAGATCATTCCACTTACTAGTCAGATGGTAAAATTTGTCTTCCATCTTCTGGACCTCAGTTCGGGGACAGTACTTCTTTATCAAAAGCTTCTTGAATTCAACCCAGGTAATCAAGTAAGCTTCTTCTATCCCAATGGGTTGGGCAAAATAATTCCACCAAGATAGAGCTTCTTCAGTTAAAGTACCAGTAGCAAACTTCACCTTGCAGTCTTCGGTACAGTTGCTATGGGAAAACACCGATTCAGTTCTTTCAAACCAGCAAATGAGACCAACAATGCCTTTCGTACCTTTGAAGTTGATAGGTTGGCAGCTCATAAACTCTTTGTAGCTACACTGTCTTGCTACAAGAGCTTCTCTTGGTCTGGTGGTATTATAAGTATTTGCCATGTTAGCGGCTTGTGCTTCCAAAGCTGCGGAAACACTATCAGCAACTAGTTTCTTGATGGCAGCCTGAGTCATGGCTGGTGCTTAAGATGTTGACGTCCTTTTGGGAGACATTCTATCAACATAAGACAACACGTAATAAGAATGATATCACAAGTCTTAAAATGTAATGCTTATTTTTGAACTTTAAGCATTTTTAATAATAGTGATATTGAAATCATAGATATTTATTTGATATGAATTCTAACAAGTATATGATTTATTAGAAGTCACGGTATGATTCATAATGATGAAGACGAAGATGATGATGCATATTATTAAAATTTCTCGTGTATCGTTATATCCAGGGTTGGATATAGGATGAATAATATAAATCGGTAATATGAAACAATGAAGTATAACGGGATCACCATTGTATTATATCATGAACAATTTGCCTTTGTACTGTACATAGTTAAAATTTGACAAGTGTTGTTATTTAAACCATACATCCCGTGGCTAGGTTCTAACGAAAGCTATAACTAGTATCTAATCTAGTAGTCTGATGGTCCTTCCTAGCTGTTCTTGAGTTCATAGATTTTATCCAGAAGACTTTCCTTATATGCTTGGTGACGAACCTGGATCTCCTCGATAATTTGTTCTAGATTAGCAATCCTGAAGCGACCCAGAGCAATCTTGTTGTTATTTCTTATTTGCTTCTTTTGAAGTTTAGTAATTTGAGTATGAGCCTCTTGGAGTTCAGTTTCCAGATTGTCGAAATCTTATTGTATGATCACCCGACCTTTTCCAAGACCTTATATGTTGTCTTCTATGTGTTCAATGCGGTCGAGAGAGAGTTCATCTAGGTGATTCAGAATTTCCTCAATTTGTTCCTCGTGACGTTCCAAACTCGTCTTACTAGAGCTTTCTCATATCTTAAATTCTTGAGGTATGGTAGAAGTAGATGAGGATGATCGATCACGGCCTCGTTTCTTAAGTGGCAATAATTCCTCAGGAAGAAAGAATTCTTGAGGATTAAATATTGGAGATAACATTAAAGATGGAGGCACAATAATTGGCAGTGAAATAGGTGATTTTTTTTACCATAATATGCTTGCATGACCTTCATATAGGGGTCATCATGAAAAAGTGAAAGAGTTGGTAAAACTATTGGAACTAAACCAAATAAGTTATTTGAAGAGCTAGAATAAGTTTTTCCTAGTGAAGCTGAGGAATAGTCTGGGGAAGCCGAGATATAGTCCAGAAAGTTAAAGGAAAAAGCATCCTCAATACTAGAAGTATGGTGGTTGGGAGAAGACATAACTCTGTTAACAACCCAGCGGTAAATAACATAAGTTATTTATATAATAGTATAATAGTTATGTATCTTTACATACTATTCAGGAGATATAGTGGCACGGAGGACTTTCTTAGATAAAGTAGTTATAGTTAAGGTTTTAACTTTGTTCTCTATAACTGTGGCTTCGATAGCAATCTGTAACACCCTCATTTTGAGAAATATAGCAGCGGAAGCTAATCTAGGGTATTACTTCATAGTACACCAGTCATAATCATAGAAAATGACTCATAAAGATACGTTTTTGGAAAATTTAGTTATCATTCATTTATTCATCGGAGTTTTACCAAAAGAGAGGTCCCAACATCTAGAAACATAAAGTTTGAATGATAACAATTTAGCCATCTTTAAGTCTATACCACTCCGT
>BQNB010026397.1:0-44584 GCA_026074375.1 Tanacetum coccineum | reverse complement strand
CCTGCTTGAACTGCAACAAAAATGGATGAAATTAACAACTTTCAGAAAGAACCAGATGAAACCCTTTTTCAATCATGGGAGAACTTTAAAGAACTCTTGATGAAGTGTCCTCAACACTACTTAACTGAGATGCAAGAGGTAATTTTGTTTTATAATGGGTTGGAGGTTCCAACACGATAGATTCTTGATTCAAGAGGCGTTATTCCAACTAAGACTATTGCCGATGCTAAAGTGGCCATCCAAGAAATGATAGAATATTCTCTAAAATGGCACAATTGGACATCTAATGGAAGAAGTACTAAAGCATCTGACGAATTAGCTGCCATACAAGCTCAACTTAATAATCTGGGATAGAAATCAAGAAGATTAATGAGAAAGTTTATGTTGCTCAATTAGGATGTGAACGATGTAAAGGACCCCACTACACCAAAGATTGCCCACTCAAAGAGGAAGGGATTTGGTTCACCTTTCCAAGGAGGGGAATATAGAACACCAGTTCTGCGATTCAACCAAAGGAATAATGCCAATCCTTTATTTCAAGAACGAAGATAATCTATGGAAGAAACTATGAGCGAGTTTATGGGGGTATCAGCAAAAAGTCATGATGAAAACTCCAATTTAATTAAGGAGATTTGAACTTTAATAGATGCTATCTTTCGGAACCAAGGAGCATCAATTAAAACTTTGGAGATTCAAATCGGATAAATAAGCAAGTTGCTACAAGAAAGAGGATTTGGGATCCTACCTAGCTCTACTGAACCAAACCCGAGAGACCATGTTAAGTCGATCTCGAATACTATTGAAGCTGATACACACTCGATACGTCGTATTAGACCTTCCCAATACGCCGTATCCGCCTCACAGAACAGTACACTGTTGTACAAGAAAAGGCAAACAACGATTCCTTTTCTAAGTTATTTGAATAATCATTACTGTGAAGAAGAGAAGGGAACTATGGACCACAATTCTTGGAAGCTTATGGAGCTTCACATATCAATCCAACCATGCCGCATAAGGAAAAAGACCCATGGAGTTTCACTCTACCTTGCTATATTAACAATGTTTGCTTTGATAATTCCCTGGCCAACCTAAGAGCTAGTGTAAGTGTAATGCCCCTCTCGACCTACCTCAACTTAGGATTAGGCGAATTAGCTCATATAAGGTTGATAGTGGAATTAGCGGATAAGACAGTGAAATATCGAAAAGGAATTGCTGAGAACGTACTAGTAGGGATTGGTAAGTTTATTTTCCCCGTAGACTTTATAATCCTAGATATGCCTGAGGATATCAAAGTGACCTTGATCCTCGAAAGACCATTTTTATCTACTGCCCATGCTAAGATTGATGTTTACAAATGAAAGATTACCTTGAGGGTAGGGGATGATAAGATTATTTTCAAAGGTGTTAAACCTGCTAGTAGTATAATTAAGAGGGTCTATATGCTAAGTTTGAGAGTAAGAATAGAACTTGATTTAGAAGCTAGGCTAGTGGGAGAAACTTTGGTGATAAATAGATCATTAGACCCTTCGTATAGAGATTACATAGAGTTAAACAATCTTAAAGAACCATTAGAGCTTATGAGAAATCAAGTTGATGATTTAATGCCCACCAGCATGGAAGGTAAGGTAATTGATGCACCTACAAATTAAAGTTTTCATGCATGATAGGATTTGAATTTATACACGTTAACTTCTTTCCAATATCGTACGTCAATTTGATATCCAAAAGGTTTTATAACTCTATAATGAAAGACAAATTGGAGTAGAAAGGGAATAACGTTGTAGGAGCCTTAGTGAATGTGCCTATCTTTGTTGGAACCTTTTCTGTTATAACAGATTTTACAATTTTGGAAAATATGGATGCTTATCGTGATGAAAGAATAGGTGATTTTATTTTTGGTAAACCGTTCTTAAGAGAAGTTGGAATTAAATTAAAATAGTTTGAGGGAACAATTACCCTTTACAAGGGTAACGATAGTGTAACTTACCAAATGGTACGGTCACACCCAAGGTTATTATACGTCATCAAGTCCCCCCAGTCTAGTTTGCTTACTGTACGTGGTACAATTATAGCGTGCGGTGAGCGTTGCTAGACTTAAGGTTCCGTGATCAAATTTTTGTTTACTCTTGCCCTGTTTCGCGTTCTTTGTACCGTTTTGGCAGTTTGTCGTTGGTAACATGGACTCTTCTTGTCCCTTTATCTTCTGCATGATTTGACCGCCTGGGTCCCATATCCAGCTGTTATCATCATCTTTTTACTCTATCTTTGCACCGTTGATTGGGAAGTGTGTCTTGGACAGTGTCATCATCCTCTACGTCTCTTGAATTAAATATACCATGGGTATAAATAGTCCGCTTCATGCCTCACTGTTTCTTTTTTCATCTTTTCATTCTCACCCATTCGTTGTTAAAATTCCAAGGTTTTCTTAGTTGCACAGCCTCCCCTATTCTACCAGTTCGTTTTTATTCAGGTTAATCTCTTTGCTTCTCTTTAATTATGGGCAGTATTACATCTCTTCAAATGGTGTTTTACACAAGAACATCTTGATGCCATTTGTGCCAAATATTTTGTTCCTGAGGAAGTTTATCCTCAACTACCAAGCTCTAATGCCACTATGCATGAAAGACCAACTGGTAAAATTGGAATGTACACCTGATTCTTCGATTATGCCAACTACCGTATTCCATTTTCCACCTTCTTCGTGTCTGTTCTCACCCATTTCCGCCATTCCGTTTTCCCAATTATCCGTGTTTGGATTCTGCCAAGGTTTCTCATTTTGAAATCTTGTGCCGCGTTTGCAATATTGAACCTGATGTTAGTCTTTTCCGCTACTTTTATACGCACAATTATAAATTGGTTGGGTTTGGGTCACTAAACGCCGAACGTCCGGCTTGTTATTCAAGAATTTAGATTTCTGTTGAAATTTGGATATCATTTTTTCTGGGTTGATGAGTTTGTGGTTCCTGCTAACGCTCGGTTTAGTTGGTTTTCGGGTTCCAATATTGTCAAAGATCGAGCTCCTGCTCCCTCTGAATATAATGTGCAGCATGTTAATACCCTTATTGCTCAAGCCTCTTATGTTCCTTAGGTTCCTGGAACGAATTTCTTGCTTGGGTTGGCATAGCGTAATTACTTTTTAAATACAGTATTATCCCACGCTTTGGTATGAGAACGGAGGGGTGGGTACTATTTCCGTATCGCTCTTGATATTGTTATGCTTTCCTGTTTTCTTGTTTCCTTAACCTTTTTCCCCTGTTGTCTGTAGCAGAGATGGGTTGAGTGTTTTCCGTAATTGCTGATCCCCGTTACGGTGAGGATCGTTGAAAGAGCCAAAGCTAAAAATGAAAGGCCTATTGTCATGGTGGCCAAACACCGCACCGTGACCCTACTACCGACCTCCGTGGTTCGTTCCTCCGGAGAGTTGTCGGCTAGTGTGGAGAGGGAATTTGTGGCGTACAAGTGTTTGGTGATGGTGCGGATTCAAGGTTTGATTCCGTTGGTTGTCAGGAGGAATGTGAGCCATCGTACCTGTATTGAGCCTTGGTACTGAAATTCCTAGACCCAAGCATTCAAAGAGAAGAGAGAAACCGTGAAAGTAAAAGAATGCCTGCGCTTCCCAACCATCCACCAAAAGATTAAGAGCTGTTTGGGCTATGGGTAGTTCGCTTCTGGATGTTTAGTACGTCCTAAGTGATTCTTAATAGGTTGCTCCAAGATTCTCGATTAACGGTAGAACAGGGTGTTCCAGCTCTTCCTACCTTACCCTTTATTACTTCCTCCGTGACAGCTTCACCTTTGGAGGAGGGCGGAGACCGTACTGACTCCGTGACTGGCCCATCCTTGCGAACTATAGGTCCCTCCGCAAGGTTTCCATAGTCTCTTGATTCTTCTCATCACGCATGGCGCTTAATCTTGGATCTGAAGTGATTCTCTTGTCAGGTCTGCTGCTCCGGTTATGACTGAGGCTACCACTGTTGCTACTGTTGCTACCACAGTTGCTATTCCTGCTGATGTTAGCAAAGATAAGAGTGCACCGCATCCGTCTGTTTTTGGTTCTTCAAGCTCATCTGAGAAGACGGATCGTACTCTTAGTCTTTTTACAGGGAGGTCAGGTAGTGGCTTTGATGCCGGGAGCATTCGTGCGGAAGAGGCTGTAGGTTCTGGCTCAGAGGAAATCTATGTTCCTAAGTGGACGGTGACCAAGGGTTTTGAGCTGAATGATGGGCGTTTGTGTGCCAATATGATTGATCACTTCACTCCTCCTGCCTTCTTTCAGACATATCCGACGGTATGGGCATGTGCAATTTATTTATGAGTTCAATGTATCAGCCGCACGTAATTTGAGTTTGAGCTCCGAGGTGAGGATGCGTGCGGAGTATAATATCTTGGAGAAGAGGAAATGGAGATCTCTTGCGGAGGAGAAAAATATTTTGTTGGAGGCGAAAGACAAGGAATTGACTACTTAGTCTATTTGTTAAGGCAAAGGAGGTACGTCGCGGAAGTAACCCAACTCCGTGCTCAGGTTTCTGGTCTTGAGGCCACCGAGAACTCACTTCGAGGCGAAGTTGCTTCCGCCAAGGACCACAACGTCCTTCTTGAGCAAGAATGTAATTCTTTAAAGTTAAAAGTGACGGGCCTTGAATCTACTATTGCTGAAAAGGATCATGAGCTTTCTGACTTAGGAGCGTCTTCTTCTTCCTTGAAGTCCCAGAACCAAAGTCTTGTTAATCAGGTATAGTTTTCCGTCCTTAACTATTTTCTTCAGATTTTTGTGGTTTTTCATTCCTCATGTATCTTGTACATGTATTTCTTAGGTGCATGAGCTGGAGATTTTTTCTACGGATCTCCGTGAGAAGCTGGAGATGTATGAGGTTAGCTTGAAACAGTTAGAGGAATTTCAAGATAATCTTATGGGACCCCTCAGGACTAGGTTAGCCGAGATTGATGCTGATTTCACCCGGTGTTGTATGCGCTTTCAAGAGAGTTTCCATCCTCACCTCCTCAATGTCGTTGCGGGGCGAAGATGGTTACTAACTCATGGGATGAAGCTTCTTTTGGTTAAGTGTCTTAACTCAAATGAGTACATGGAGGCTCTTGGACATGCTTTTGGTCGTGCTATAGAGAAAGGAATGCAGGAGGGCCTAGCCGTAGGGATTGAGCATGGGCAAGCTGGCAGATGTTTGACTGATCTTGAAGCTTATATTCCCTCTGCGGAGGATGATTTTAATTCTGCTATCCGTGATCTCCGTGACCTTAACTTTCCGCTTCTTCAAGAGCTTTCCAACAAGAAGGATGCCAGCACTTGGGATATTATGGATCTTCTCCGTTTAGACGACGCCGTGGCTGAGACCTTAGGTATGACTGATCTTCAACCCGATGTGAGTCAGCTAATGGTTCCCGTCCATCATAAGCAGGATAGGGTCGTCATTGGGAGCCAAGCCTTGTCTGTTGCTTTGGATATTTGCCGTGGGCTAGTGGAGAAAAGGAAGGAATCTGATTGAACGGTTCCCCTTTTGAAGACGTATTTGTGCCCCACCCCCCCCTCTCCATCAATGATCCTTTATCCGCTGAGGCTTTGATTGAACCGCCTGTTGAGGTTCCCGCTACCAATGTGTTATCTACAGTGGTCATTGTTCCTCATAATGATCCTTCTGTTTCCGTAGAAGATTATGATAATCCTGATTCAGCAGATGTGGTTCCGGAGAACGCTACCCTCGGGTCAGAAAGTGAAGGAAAGATCGATGCTTCAGCCAGAGGTGGCCTTACGTTTTCCTAATTGGATGATGAAGCTAGGGATGCTGTTTTATGAGTGTATTTGTTTTTCCTCCCGCGGCCGCATGTGACCTTGCGGTTTCTCTTGTAATTAAAATACCATGGCTACTTATAGTTTAGCCTGTTATGGTGTATACCGCGACCGTATGTGGCCTTTTTGTTGCGGTATTTTTCATGTAACCAATTTTGCAACACTTTTTGGACATTTTTTGTTTTTATTTTTTTTAACATAAATGTTGCTGCTATCTTTTTTATATTCACGTGTGATACCTTTAGTAGGATAGTCTTGTTTGGATATTTTGTGGGTTATTCTCCCGGTACCGGGTTTGCAATACCTCTTACGTACTTTGAGCTAATTGTGAGGTTACTATCCTGTTTGTTTATACGGAATAACATGTAATGGAGACATGTCTGTTGTGTGCGGGCCTTAATCATATATAAATGATCTTTGCAAGTAATAAGATGAATTTTTCAAACACATCGTGTGAAGGTAGCTAATCTCTCATTTTTCATTAAAATAAAATCATATTACATGATATTTAAAAACTACTACACGGAATAAAGTAAAAAATGCTCTTCCCATCACGGAGTCCGTATGGTTAGGCTGCTTACACTTTGTATATATAACACTTCTTGAGGTTGCATACGTTCCAGGTTCTCGGTACTTCTTTTCCGTTGCGGTCTTTCAACTTGTACGATCCTTTTCCAAGTGCTTCCGTGACTTCGTACGGGCTTTCCTCATTTTAGTGCTCCGAACTTTCCAAGTGTTTCTACATGGCTTGCCTCTTGCTTCGATACACTAAGTCTCATGCTTGAAGCTTGGTATTTCTAACTTTGGTGTTGTTATTTTTCCATTTGCCTTCTTGCTTTTTGTTCTCTTATTGCTGCTTGCTCTCAGCTTTTCTTCGATCAAGATCTAAGTTAATCTTCCAACGCTTCTCATTTTCGGCAACTGTTACCTTTCTGTCTCCTGAACGGGGCATCCATTTCGCTGGGATGAACGCTTTCGTTCTAATAAGTAAGAGAACGGTGTTGTCCCCATTACTGGACTTGATCATGATGCGGTGTGCCCAAAGTACGTGAGAGATTTCTTCTAACCAGTTCTTGTTTTCTTTGCCTAGTCTTGCTTTTGTTCCTTCCCCCAGACTTCTGTTTGCCCTTTCAACCAGTCCGTTCGTCTGAGAATGTTTCACGGAAGCAAAATGTTGTTGAATGCATAATTTTTCACACCAATCCTTGAAGGGGTTATCTCAAAATTTGCTTCCCATTATCAGTTTAATCTCTCTACTGGAAGATCCAAGTCTGCCAACATATGTTTTCCGCAATTTTGTGACTGGTTTCCCGTGATAGTTGCTACTGGTTTTGCTTCAATCCACTTGGTAAAGTAATCTAGCCACTATTAGAAATTTAACTTTGCCGGGTCCTTTCGGGAAAGGCCCAGCTATGTTAATACCCCATTTGTAAAATGGCCACGGAGATGTGATCAGATTCAAATTTTCTTGCGGATTTCTTGGGACTGGTTTGTGTACTTGGCATTCTTGACATGCTTTTATAACGCTCCTTCGTCTTTGTGCTTTGTGACAGTATATCCGTTCCTAAAGCTTTGCTACGACGGATCGTATCCCCGCATTGCTGCTACACGAGCCTTCGTGTATTTCCCGCAAGATGTAGTTAGCTTGTGAAGGTCCTACACATCGAAGCCATGGGCCTAGAAAGGATTTTTTGTATAGTATTCCGTTGATGATGGCAAAACGTTATGATTTACGCTTTATCGCCCTTGCCTTTTTCCTTTCTGCCGGTAAAGTTTCATCCATGAGGTATTCATGAATTGGGGTCATCCAGGTATCCCCTTTTTCTTCTATCACGACGAGCACCTCTCTTTCGTTTACGGATTTTTCATTCAATTCCTCCACCAACACCTGTTTGTTGAGATGGTGCAACTGGTGGGACACACATTTTGCTTAGTGCATCTGCCTTTTTGTTCTTGCTTCTTGGGACTTGCTTTATTGAGAACGCACGGAAGGTGCTTGTTAGTATTCTTATATTTCAAGTATTTGATTTTTTCGCTTCTTTTGCAATGTTAAGTACCCATTTACTTGGGTTTTGCTACCGTTTTGAGTCTACATTCACTTCGAGGTTTCTGCAACAGCTTTTTCCTATTCGCAATCCCGCTATCAATGCTTCGTATTCTGCTTCGTTGTTAGTTGTTTCAAACTGAAATCTCAAAGCGTATGTGAACTCCATTCCCTTTGGATCCGTGAGTATCACTCCTGCTCCGCATCCGTCTACGCAAGATGATCCGTCCGTGAACAAGATCCACCGTGCTGGGAGCGGTTCTTCTTCCTTTGCGGAGTTGTCCTGTCCTTCATCCTCTGGTCTTTCTACAATAAAATCGGCTAATACTTGCCCTTTTACAGATACTCTTGGCCTAGTTGTAATACCAATAATCTCTCTAATTGTATGCTCCACTTTTGCATCTGACCAGCGACTTCCGGGTTTGATAGTATGTTTTTGATGGGTTGATCTGTTATTACTGTGATAGGGTGAGCTTGGAAGTATCTTCTTAGCCTTTTTCTTGCATGTACTAATGCCAGTACTAATTTTTCCATGGCGGTGTAGTTTATTTCTGGTCCCCGTAGCGCCCGGCTTACAAAGTAAATTGACATCTGCCTAGCTTCCCTTTCTGTCATTAGTACGGCGCTCACCGCCTCCTTGGATGCTGCCAGGTAGACAATGAGTTCCTCTTGTTCTTCTGGAGCGGTGAGCATAGGCAACTTTGCTATATGTTCCTTCATTTGTTTGAATGCAGCTTCCGCTTCCTCTGTCCATAGAAAGTCACTCTTTTTTGTGCATTTTTTCAAAGTTTTGAAAAATGGTAATGATTTCTCTGCTGACTTTGCTAAGAACCTGTTTAAGCTCGCCAATTTTCCATTTAACTTCTGCTGCGTCTTTCGAGCATTTTGGTGATGAAGCTTAATACTGCGGCTACTTGTCTGGGAAAATCCTAATGCCCTTTTTAGTATTTGACCTGGTTCCTAAGAACATTACATTCATCAACTCCAATAGGTGCCTTTTTAGGTTCAGTTTCATGTTGATTTTTTTGAGGTCTTAAATGTTTCTTCATTGTCGCGGACAATTCATCCTCTGTGGACATTTTTTATGACAAAATCATCTACGTAATTCTCGGGTTTTTTCTACCGATATGTCCGTAGGAATGTTTTGTCTACTACGCTGATAAGTTGCACCGGCACTCCTTAGACCGAAAGGCATTTGTTGTGTAGCAAAAATTCTTGGTTTGGTATGAACGCGTCTTTTCCTCATCTTTCCTCTGCCATTTGTATTTGGTGATACCCCTTGTATGCGTCCAAGAAGCATTTGAAGGGGAATCCACACAAAGATTTGACCTTCCAGTCTATTTTTGGCATGGGGTAACCGTCCTTGGGACATGCCTTATTAAGGTCTTTAAAATCAACGCACATTCTCCAACTGTTGTCGCTCTTATTTACCATAACCGGGTTGGAGAGCCGATCGTGATAATGAACTTCTCCAATTATCCCAGCTTTTACGAGCTTACCAACCTCGTCGTTTATTGCTACATTCCTTTCTGGGTTGACCTTTTTCTTTTCCTAACGGCTGCACCTTTCCGTATATTTTAAAACTTATGTTCCGCTATCTGCCTTGGAACGCCCGTCATATCCGTTGGGGTCCAAGCGAATATATCTATGCTGCGTTGAAGTAAGTTGCACAGCTTACTTCTGGTTTTTTTGTAAGTATAGTTAGATTGTGGTGATCTTACCAAGTAGTGTTAGATAGTTGTGATATAAATAGTGTGGTGAAGTAAAGTCTTGAAGTTATGAAGAAGTTGTGAAGTTGTGAAGTTGTGAAGAAGTTGTGAAGTTGTGAAGAAGTTGTAAAGTTGTGAAGTTGTGAAGAAGTTGTGAAGTTATGAAGTTGTGAAGAAGTTGTGAAGTTGTGAACAAGTAGTGAAGTCATGTTGTGATAGATTGGTTCTAGCTAAGAATAGAACTCGACATTTAGCTTTGTGTCGTAAATTGGTGTAAGCAATGTTTTGTACGGTTTTCTTCGCCATAAGGGAGCTTGTTGACATAGTAAAGAAAAATATCGAGTTAGGTGCTCGGGGAGTGGAATAGGGCGAAGAGGTGATTCGTTACCAAACCACTATAAATCCTCGCGTTGTGGTTTGATTGTTCTTACTCTTATCTCTTGTCTTACATTATTTCCTCATACTATCATATCAATTGTGTAGATAAGCATATCGTTCATATTGTGCAAGTATTGAATTCACATAAATTCAAATCTAGAATTTTTACAAACACTTTAAAACCTTAAGTTAAAAAAACCATGTTTAAAGGTCGTGTTTTACGAGGTTTAACGTTTTAATAAAGGTTTTAAACTATATTTAGTGGGACGGATTTAAAATATTTACAAACGTGGTGTGACTCGAGTTTATGGCCGAATGTTATTTATAAAAAGGATGACTTGTACTAATTTTAAAAGAGATGGAGTATGGAGGGACTAGTTTTGCCAATATATCAAAGTCTATTTCTATAAATAGGCACTTATACTTCTCATTTTACTCTTTTATGAAATTTTCATTTTTCTTGCTCCTCACTCCTTGTTGCCGTTCGAAATACACACACACACATAAAATCACCATCAAAAATTTATTACTTACATGCAATTAAATTCGTTTATAGCATTTTAATCCTTGTTTAATCCTCTAAAAATCCCACTAAAGAAACCTCACATGCAATGAGTATTTAAGAAGTTGAGTTTTTGGTCAATTTCTATTGATTTGGAGTATAAGGAAGTGTTTCTAGTTGTTAGATTAGTGTTATATTGAAGTGGTTTGATTTGAAAAGGGGTTTTGGTTTGGTCTTGTTGCTCGTCCGATTTCAAGTCCATAGGGGGAAACCATATTTGATCTTTGTTCTAGTTTGTGAGTCTTCTAATTACATGTTTACTTGATTAATTAGATGGTTATTACATATATGTAATTGTAGCTAGTTGATTCAAGTGCAAAATGGGTTTGAAAGTGTTACAAGTATGAACATATGTTTGATAATTTTAGTACATGTTTTTAGGCTAGTTAAACATGTTGGAATGGTTGGATTTTGGTAAAAATGAGTTTTGGTATGACTTTGTGTTGACTTTTGTTGACCAGAAAGTTTGACTTGACAATAGCGTGTCAAGAAATTTTTGAAATCTAAATTAGGCTTTTTAATATGATAAAGGGTGTTCTAAGGTCCGTTTTGATATAAGGTAGGCCTTGTAACTCCTAAAAATGAAGATTCTACGGCCGAGTCAAGATTGGGTTATGTTTAGGTAAAAAGTCAACTACGAAGTTTGTCTTTTGAAAGTCAAACTTGCGTATACTTTTGAATATAGTTTATAACAAGCAAAGGGTTTGTAATGTTAGTTAACAGATGAACATAAGTTTGGGTTATATTATCTTTACTTTCGGCAAGCTTGTTAGGATCACATAAATGGACCCGAACAAAGAAGCTTCGGTCACTCGAAGATACAAGACAAAAGTCTAGTTCGTTTGTTGGTTAATTAATTAATGATTAATGTAATTGGGCTGTCAAAGAAAAAGCCCGGAAAGCCCAACAAAAGCCTAGAATGGGCATAACCTTTTTAGTATAAATACACCTAGTTTAGTCAAAATTAGGTTAGACATTAGAGACATCATAGTTAGTCAATATTGTTATTAGGGTTTCTAGCCACCAAAAGGTTTTCTTTCAATCATCAATAAAGTATTTGATTTTTCCTGCATCTTGATTCTGCACATCATTGTTAAGGTTTGTATGAATGATCATGGAACCAACAATTGGCATCAGAGCACAGGAGCGATTCGTGTGTGTGGTTTGCTGATTTGGTAGTATCATCCAAGACAAATCATATCACAAAATATAAAAACACAAAGCAAACACAACACTTATTTCTAACAAAACATCCTTATAGATTCAACTTAAAACGACCAAACGCTAAGATTCGGATTACGATGGCAAGTGTCAAAGCAGTTGATTTGGTATCAATCCCCTATTGAGATTGAAGTTGGATTTCACGAAGGCGTCTACTTATTTCATCATCGAGACTTTCTTCTATTTTCTATCGATTAATGACTTGCTTGAACGTATACAGCAGATGATTAAGACTTGAATTATCTAGTTACCAGCAGTCAGGGAGGTTGGTTTGAGACCTGGTAAACTATCACTTAAAGGAGTTACGTTGTAGTACTCAGTGTCACACGCAGAAGTCGATGTGGATATTTTCAAGAGGTGTTGTACTTCTTATACTTATGCGGTAGGGTATAGAGTACGTATAGATTTAATCTTGCATCGTTCTTCAATCACAACAGTGCAAGCTTAAGTAACAAATTTGGGGGATTTCACTTCATTTTCAAGTTTGGTATATCGGGTTTACTTCATAAGTGATCACAACAATAGCCGACAGAATACGAGGTTGGTAAAGCAAGCCAAAGAGTTTCAAGGTTGAGATGTAAATAGCAATTCTCACTGCATTTCAAGACAAAGGTACTTCACAGTCTAAGCCAAATTCTCAAGGTTCTTCAACGACATTCATATACAAGACCTTGATTATACCAAGTTTTCTTGATTCTTGCTTCATCTCCTCTACTGGTTTTATTCTAAGACAAGAGAGTAATGCTTTGTTTGGATCTCAAGATTTGTGCTAAAGACAAGAACTTCTCCAGTTATATGGGCGTAACACGCAATGATAGCTATCCGGAGTTCGCAATACTCATCATGGGGGAAAATGTGTACATCCGGGACTTAGTTAACTTTGATGTTACCGTGTCAACTTCCCAGGGAAGTAGTGTAGACTACTTTACTTAGTATGGTTTTATGAAGTATTCTGTCATATTTGGAGAAGAAATTGTTGCTGAATGCTCTCCGCATGCACCCCCCCGAAACGAATATCACCAAGCCCTAAGACAAGAATCAGGAGTATTTGTGTTGTTGGACTTCTACAAATTTCCGTTGTGCACGTCAATGACAAGTAGAAGATTGTTTAAGCTACTTACAACAAATTTCAGAATCTGCTTAAGAAAAGGGATGTTGGTTGGGGGGAAGCTGAATCGAGAAACTTGCCATAAAAGAGTCTATGAAGAAGCTTTTCAAGACATGCTGCATGAATGGGGGAAGTTATCCAGATTCATGCATACTACAATGGTTCCCAGGAACAAGTAAAGACCAATGAAGATCCAAGCTTGGAATACAATGTTCAAGACCAAGAGAACACTCAGAACACAACTTCAGCTTTGGAAGCGCTTTGGAAGATTTTATTTAATTGTATTTGTACTTGTTACTAACATTGTAAGTAATTCCGTTTGTGTCCACATATTGGGGGAAGATTGTTAGCATTAAAATATGTTGACTAAAACGGAATTACATTAAGTCGTGTCGGTTATGAACTAGGACAATAAATGTGTTGACTAGACAATAAATGTGTTGACTAGTCAACATTATGATTGTTAGGAAACCAACACAAGAATCAATAAATGTGTTGACTAGACGATAAAATTTGTGTTGACTAGTCAACATTATAATAGTTAGGATACCACACAAAAGACTATAAAATACCCCCTCCTATAACTTCTATAGGAGTGGAAAGGATTCTCATTTTGTAACATTTCACATAAGAAGGTGTGTGTATGTGTTTTTTCTCTCTCCTATATCACACACACATCTTTCCCCCTTTTTTCTCTCCATCATCAATATAAGCAACTTTCTCTTGTTTTTTAATAAAAAAAAAATATATCCTTCCCGACCTCGGACTTGGTTTTTCCTAGTGTTTTCTTATGATCGTGTGGTTGGTGCGATGAGTCAAAACCAAACTTTTTCAAGTTTCCTGAGCAGAACATAATTGGATGTTGATAAAGATGCCTACTGCGGAGAAGGACACAATGTGAACGGAAAGTAATCAACGAAAAGAAGTAATTGTTTTGGTGATAAGTGGATGATTACACCCAGATTTGGATGGGTAAGATTTCTTCGAACAAAGGATGAAACCCTCAAGTGATTGAGAAGTTTATGTGAAGACTCATTCAACGAGGCCCCTTAATGCTGACTTAACTTTGTTCGATTTCGATCAGAACAGTAAAGGAACAAGAGTTTGTGAATATGGACACGTCCAACGTTTTTCGAAAAACGGTTGGGTTTGAGAGTGTTGGTAATTTCTCATGCAAGAACGAGCGTGAAACCCTACATCATAACCGTCGGGTCTCTCCTGCCTGGTCTCCAACTCCGCAAAAACAGACGACGAAACGACGGCGTTGGTCGAAAGACGGAACCGAACACTTATGGAAGCTCTGCTCGTACTAATGGCTCATCTTTCTTTCTTTGCGAAAAAAAATAAAAGGAAAAAAAAAAAGAAAAAAGAAAAAAAAAAAAAGAAAAAAAAGCACACAAGTGTGGGTAGATTCGAAGGCGTGGATCGCGTTCGGGCCCACTGTTCCTATAGGCGGAAGAGCTGTAGCTTTTTACTACTACTGCTGTTATTACACTTCAAATCTGATACTCCCTCTCGTAATACACAACCATTTTCAGGTTTCAACATCCGATTTCAAAAACAAATTTCAAGACAAGAAAAAAAGCAACACACAAATAACTAACGCTTCACTAATATCATTTTCAAATCAAAATTTCAAAACCTTAATTTTTGTTCCACAAAAACTTCCAATTGATTACGCTTCAAAAAATCAACACAGCATCCCAAAATCTCTTTACCACACACACACCACCAATCTCATCTAAAAACCAAAAGCACCAACAACTCTCTATAAATCAAAACCGACGTGATTCAGTCAAAATATACACCAACCTTCAAAACAAAAGGCTTCTTTTGGAGGGTAATCAACAAAATTCAATCACAAAGACTCACACGCTAGAGACGCTAGTTCAAGTCAGTTTTCAATTTCCAACCGGAAGAACCAATTTGCACTTACATATTTCAGCTTGAAGGGAAAGACCCTAATCTAACATCCATTTCGAAGTGTTTGGATCTCTCTCTGTGCATCCTACCATGACTACGATGAACGTTGGTAAAACCACAAGGCAAAAGCAGAAATAGGTATAAATTTTTGTTGCTATGCAGAAACCCCCCCACCAAGAAGGCGTACGACTCACAAACAAATGAACGCGTTAAGATTCAGGTAACAAAGAAAGAAAAAAAAACCGTTCATGTTACCTTCGATGAACTACCGAAGGTTTGACGTCTGTCCAAAACCAGTATCAGGACCTCGCGCAAAAAAATAGAATCAGAAGAAATCAAGAAAAAACAAGAAGAAAAAAAAACAGAAATAAAACGTTATTGACACAAACAAGAGCTCAACAAATGACTTCTGTGCCAAACAGTACAGAACTCGAACTTACTGCTTTACAGTCAGGACGCAGCCGTTCTGCACTAGTAAAAGACCCAGAACCACCTAGTGTGTCCCCTACACAGAAACAGGTAGACGATTTGTTTCAATGGCATGATGAGATAGTGTGAGAGGTTTTCGATACCGTGTGTATCGCTGTGAGTGTTTGATCGATAACCCGGTTCAATGTTCCCTTTCTCTGCCCCGCACCTCGAGAAGAGGCCAATGGTCACCTTCCACAACGGTTATCGATCAGAAGGCACCCTGCAGTTACTGAAAACCTCTTTATACCTCATCAAATACCTCTACCAGACACTAGTGATTCTGATGTTGAAACACTGTTCGATCATGTTGACAGTAATGTGTTTGATACCTATGATGCTCCTGAAACCGATTCAGAAGCATCTCATTCCAACTCTGTCAATATCGATGTTACTCCCAACAACCAAATTAACCATCACGAGCAAAAGTGTGTGAACACTCAAGCACATCAATAACCCGCTTGAAAAACATAAATTGGAGATAAAGACCCGACGCTGTTCTCTACCAGGAAACACTGGAAACTCATCTGCGTGCCGATGGGTTGTTTTCTTCAATGTGAATTCTTAACTCTAGGTTGAACGCAAAGAATTTCAAGCAACCTTAGAGCATTCGTGCTGGATTGAGGCTATGCAGGAAGAAATATGAATTTGAACGTTTAGATTATGGATAAATTGTAGAACGCCTGTCCAGATAATAATTACTTATCATCCCGCCATAATGGATTTTCAAATTAAGTTGGATGAATATGGAGACTTCTTAGAAAAACAAAGCTCGGTTAGAGGCGTAAGGATATCGTCAGGAAGCTGGTATTGATGATTAGAGATCTAATTTGCTTCCGGTTCCTAGATTAGAAAGCGATCATACTCTTCATTCTCACCTACTAGGCCACCAAGGTAAGAACATGGGTCATCTTCCAGAAATGGACTGAATCAACCGCCTTCCTCAACGGCCGGAACTGAATGAATTTGTCTAATGTTAGTCAACCAGAAGGATTTAGAGCATCCACCAGAAGCTCCATGCAGAGATGTGTACCATCTCAAAGAAAGCTCTCGTATAGGGTCTTAAACAAGCTCCAAACGTGCTGGTATGAACGAATCTATCCAGTCGAGTCATCATATAATCACGTCAAAGGATTTACAAAGTATCTTGTGGTCCGATCCAAACACTGATTCACCAGGAATAGCAGGCAAACATATCTGCTTGCTGGACCAAATATGTTGATGATATTATATTTGCCTCTATACCAACGCCCAAAGCATGCGCAAAATTATTTGCATTTAGAGATGAACTCAACTTTCAAGATGTCGATGATGAGGACAAATGTCATTCTTTTTAGGATTACAATTTCATCAAAATCCGCAAGAGCATCTTTATCAACCAATCCAAACATGCTCAAAATCTTGAAAAAGTTTTTGGTTTTTAACTTATCACACCCATTGACACTCCAATCTGCGGACGTCACCCGACCTGTGATGAAGATAAGGGAGGACAAGCAATTGATCTACAGCACGATTTCGTGGTAGGGGTGGCTCCTTAAGTTATCTTAGTGCATCTAGACCTGACATAGTATTTTTAGTGTTTTGTATGTGTGGCACGTACCAAAGGCTAAGCCTACTGAAATGCACCTTACTGCTATAAAGCAGATCTTTCGATACCTAAAAGGAACCATTCACATGGGTCTGTGGTATCCGAAGGACTACCCGGCTTGGTAACCTAGAATCTTTTGCAGATGCTGATTAATCAGGGTGCCTGACACTAAGGAGAAGTACCCTCTGTTCACTCAATTTCTTTCTTGACATCGGCTTGTTAGGCTTGGTCCCTACCAAAAAGCAGAAAAGGTACGGCCATCTCCACTACAGAAGCTGAATACATCGCGCCTACTCAGGATGGTTGTGCTCAGATCCTCTGGGATGCGTCTCCTCAATCTTAAACTATCTCAATCTAAAATAATCTGATAGCGGTGGGTTTCAAGACTAAGCACCTCTACTCCCAATACTGATATACTATCTCATTCAATCATACACCTACTCTATCCAAAACGCAGATATGGATTTGTGTTCAACCAAATTCCGATGTATTGTGACAACAAAGTGCTATTGCTCTATGCTGTAATAGTTTCAACACTCCGTTCCAAGCACATTGATATTCCCGTCACCACTTTATCAAATAGCTTAAAGGAAAGTTGTTGAGTTGTATTTCGTGGAGACAAAATACCAACTGCTACATATTTACGCAGCATTACCGAGAGAGCGCTTCAAACACATCTCCCACTTGCTTGGAGTTATACAAATGTCACCAGAAGACTCTCAAGGAACTCCTGATGATCTTCCCCCCGATAACCAAGTGTTTCACTTTGTATCCTTTGTATATTTGTGCATATTTTGCAAAAAAAAAAATAATAATAATTTTTTTTTTGTGTAGTATGGTTTGCAGTTATTTTCAGAACTGTAACCCCCCGGTCTAACCCAGAATTTAGTTACGTTTCAGAGCATTTTTTTTTACAGACAAGAAGTTGTCTAAGCCGCGAACAATTTTTTTTTCTCATAAACAACTTGTTTTTATCAAACATGTTCGTGCTCACCCTAAATCAAAACATAGACACGGGTCATTGTTTTAAAGGGGGAGAAATCAGTAGTTCTAAAGCCAAGTGTTTGCCGGTCAAAAGACGTACGTTGCTAAGATTCTAGTGTTCTGAAAGATTGACACGATACCAACCGCTTACAGTTCAAGACAGTTTGCAGTATCATTCCTGTCATGGGTATATCTGAAGGTCTTGTTTTCAATTGCTCACTTAATATTTGTGCTATTTCACCTCACCTATACTTTGAGGGGAATTGATACATTTTTAAGTCCCTTATAGATCAAAACCATTCACAAGTTTCCATACTTTTGATCGTGGAGAAAATGTGACTTAAACAATGTAAAAAATGGATAATTAATGAGTCGATTGATTCAAAATGCTAAGCCAATCCAGCATGGTGCTAAACCCTCTTTCGATAATAGACGCACATGTGTAGGGGGAGCATAAGTGGTTAATATGATCAAAAATGTCAAGGTACCAAAAGTTTTGTGTTATACACACTATCTTGTTAAATGACAAAGAAGCTTTTATTTATGTGCGCGTGAAAGTTGATCTTATGGAAGGCTGAGATAGAGATGTTGTACCCCAGGGTATTCGTATGAATGCTCATGCCTGTCTTCGGACTGCGCCCACTAGTGAAGTGGATTTCCAATATATGTACTTGTACAAGTTTGGATTTCCCAAGGCACCTTCATATCTTTCGGGATATATTTCAAAACATCTTCAGAAGCATTCCTGATTTTAACTTTTCGTTTGTCCCCAAACCAATTTTATAAGCACATCGAATGTTTTTCAAATCTATTTTGCCACAGTGCCTTGGTTAGCTGGGGTGTGTTTAGGAGCTACGGTACTTAAATTGTATTAAGAAGTAAACGCTGTAAAAAGGAATTGTACGGTAATAGTCAGCAGATTAACTGTACTTACTCACTCTTTACCATTCTATTAGTAGAGATACTTATAGTTGTTAGTCTTCGGACACTGGTCCTAGAAACGGGCGAACATTAGTATCTGATACTTTATTAGAGAACTAGCTTGTCACGTACCGGAAAAACCTGTCAAGAAGGATTCTTTGAATGAATCTTTCTGATCACAGGTGCAGTATTCGTACTGTAATCATTGATCCTCACGGAATCAGAGGTTAACGTAACCGACCAGATTGAGTATCGTCTATACTTGATCCCTTCAAAATATAAAACCCTTCTTGTGTTCACAAAATGATTTTCTAGAACACATTAAGTGGATTTTACATAACAAAATGTTTTTTGTTGGTGGCCTAAAATTGGTTATATCAATGGCGAATGATGACTCAAAGTTTCCGATCAAGACCTTGCTCATATCCATCACCACAATATCTGAAGTAAACAAAGAAAGCTTACATTTAAAGCTTTCCACTTCCGCACAATCTCTAAAAAAACAATGTCCTTCTTCAAATGCTAACTTATGGAGATTGAAGAGGATACATCATCAAAGCTTCCAGATTCCAACAGATATGAGCAAGTGAACAAAAGATCAGCGATGGCAAAAGTCCAATTGAAAGAAGATCACATTAATTTCAGAGAAGTAAAAGCTTTAAACAAGTCAAAGATCAGATCAAGATCACAGTCCATCACATCAAAGTTCGAAGATCATGATCAAGGTGTTAAAGATTGAATTACCAAAGCACAACAAGTGAAGTACCCTATCAACAACGAGCTAAAGAGACAAGCACGAGTGAGCTTCAAACTACTTCTCATGACCTCATCTAGGGGGAGATTGTTAGGATCACATAAATGGACCCGAACAAAGAAGCTTCGGTTCGGTCACACGAAGTACAAGACAAAAGAATCTAGTTGGTTAATTAAAAATGATTAATGTAATTTGGGCTGTTAAATAAAAAGTCCGAAAGCCCAACAAAAGCCTAGAAATGGGGGCAGAAACCTTTTTTAGTATAAATACACCTAGTTTAGTCAAAATTAGGTTAGACATTAAAGACATCATAGTTAGTCAATATTATATTGTTATTAGGGTTTCTAGCCACCAAAAGGTTTTCTTTCAATCATCAATAAAGTCTTTATTTTCCTGCATCTTGATTCTACACATCATTGTTAAAGTCTGTATGAATGATCATGGAACCAACAAAGCTTTCAAAAATGGAAACCTTTTATTTGAAAACGATGTGATATTGGATAAGTTAATGTCAAAGTCAAAATGTTTCTTCGCGTCCACCTGGATATTCAAGTATATGATTTATATAGTAAATAGTGATATATATATCAAATATATTATATATATATATATAGAATAAAAGTATAATCCAAGCATGCAATATATGATATGTTATACTTTTAGTCACGTGCCGCTATATATGTACTATATAGGTCGCGGTCGAGACGTAAAGTTTATTGCGCTTGTTGATTGATTGAATGATTTCGAAATTGAGATGCTTTTGCTTATGGTGAGATTCATAGCCCTGTCCATTAAATCTTTAATTTTTTTTAAACCCCCGAGGGGAATACATGTTTTGTTTAATAAATCCGAACACAATGATTTTATGGTATGCTGACCCAATTAGAGAATTGCTTCCAGCATCAAGGTTGCATGTCGAAGTCCCTTATTTTCTGAAACCGTAATTGCCTTGTTGTGAAGTAAACGCTAATGCTTAAATAAATCTTATTGGGTTTGACAACCCTGTCCGGGGTTTAAATCCTTGTGACCACCATGTCAAACAGACATTTTGTTATTAGAAATTAGTAGGTATATGACAATAATACCTTGTTTGGGGTACCTTTTAGCATATGAAATACCATATGTTTTGTTAACGTTCGTGTCAGGACTATTGCTGAAAGAAAAGAAGTGATATTCATTGCATTTGTTAGCTTTGTTTTCCCGAGAACTAATAATGTGTTCAAAGGTTTTTTACTTATTGATTAATTTAAACTCTATGAATTTTACTCAACTTTGTTGTTGATGTTTTAAACATGTTTTATCCCAGGTAACCAAGTCTGAAGGTAACGATGACGTGGAGGTGTCGTGCGCGTGGTGATGGATTTTATGGAAAGACTTCTTGTGTGTTATGGTATTTCAAAAACAATATCTCATGTGGTGTTAAAACAATGTCTTTTATTTGAAAACAATTTGTTTTTCATGGTTTGTAGTAGACGATGGTTACGATTCTGTGGGACCTAAACGCACTTTTAACTCTGAATATTTATAGAACACATGTTTGGTAAACGTCTTATTTAAGTCATTTTCTATTATCGTGGTGACGGATGCTATTTAGTAACACCAAATGGCTAATTTCTGCTGCAATTCGATGCCCCTCGGGGTGGGTGTTACAGATTGATATCAAGAGCTTGGGTTGTAGAGAACTAGGTTGTTTTCAAAACTTGAATTGTAGTCATTTTAGATATCAAAGTAATGTCATGAGTCTAAGATTGTAAGGAACTAGGTCGAGTCTTTTGAAAAACCTAAACCTATGACCATCTACACGCAACGCGGATACTCCCACGTTAGCCATTGGTTTACATTAAGGTACATTTATTAATTGTACTGTAAGTATATTTTTGTACGTATTATTGTGTGATTGGGTTACGTAATGGATATTAATGCATGTTGTTTGATGATAAAGTAATAGTTATTGTGCATTTGTGCATGTGTTGTAATGCATAAAATGTCCTGTGATTAAATGATAACTACCCATATGTATGTTTTACGATATAACCTAATATATATGCGGATCGAGAATGTCGCGAAATGTAAATTTTTGGTTTGTTCACCTTTAATGTGCAACTGTTTATTTTTTTGATAATAGTGTTCCGATAATAATAAGTAGTGATACGCTATTAAGTAAGTATTATATGATATTTTCTAGATCATCATGGTGAATGTGATTCCTCTCGATAATGATCATGATGTACCCTTTGTTGAGCCGAATCAACATGATGATGCTCCTGTTGTTCCCGAACCTGGCTTAGAAAATGAAGACGAAGACCTAGAAGAAGACGAATTTGAGGAAGAAGAAGATCCTCAAGAAGATGAAGATGATATGGAGATCGACATTAAGGAAGATGAGAATGAGCCGTAGTTGACATATCCTTATGAAGAGGTGGATCCTCTTAATCCTTCGCCGCCTGCTTCTGAGTCCGAACTGTTAAATGAATTGGGGGGAAAGGTTGAAATCCAATTGAGCCGAGGATGATAACTGTTCCTAGTGTCCTATGAGCGTAGGTGAATCGTCTACTGCCGCTATTCCTCGAGAGGATGGTGATAGATTGCTACCTGGCTTCATGAGACGGGATATTGACTCTCTTTTTGGTCGAATGGTCAATTTTTCGAGACGATTGTGTCGTCGCGAGATGGCACATGCATTGGTCGAGAAGAAAGGAGAGGCAAAAGATAGGTTTTACAGTAAGTTAATTTTGGATTTGGGTAATAAAGTGCGTTCTAGTGTGGAACAAGGAACTGCAGCAATGGAAAAGTTGGTTGAGAAGCTCGAGAATGTTGGAGAAAAAGCTGAGTGTAAGAAACTGAAGAAGGAACTTGAAGAAGCCGAAATGTTTTGAGCAACCATTCCTTCCGTATGCAGAATGAACGATCGAGAGAATTCTATTTGACAAGAGTCAAGCACATGGAGTTCTATCAAGAGATTGATCCAAAGGGATTTGTGTTTGAAGAAGACCGCATGAAGCTATTTTTTTTTGGATGTTCGTTGAAGATGAGAAGAGTCCTTTGTCTGAGCCGCAAGGATCTCCTCATGATGTGTAGTAGTTTAGTTTCAATTGTAGTTTCTTTCGTTGTGTAATCACTAAACCGAGTCCTCAGTTGGTAGAACTAGTACTATTGGTTGTAACGATTTGTATCATTTCATGAAACAATGCAACTATGTATTAACTCTTTGTTAGCCTCAATTTATTGAGTCGAACAAGGAAGCTCGGTCACTCTACGATGGAGCTTCGGTCTTTAATTAGTTAATGTTGTAACAGGATAATATCGGGAATCGGGCTCGATAGTTAATCTAATATTGTATATGTTTCGGGTTTAATCCCAAACAAAACCCAAGCCCGGGTCCTAGTTAAATATCCCGCGCGTCACATTAAATGTGTAGGGGTATATATATATTTAGATATTTTCTTTTCAGAAAATATCTCATATATATAGATATTTTCTTTTAGAAAATATCTAGTTTTCATTTCTAAAAAATCTAATTTCTTTTCTATCTCTTTTCTCTCAACTCTCTCTCATCTCTCTCTCATTTTCGACTCTCTCTCTCTAGTTTCTTTGATTCGTGGTTCGGGTTATGAAGTGAAGTGGTAAATCGGAACCTACAATTGGTAAACATCGCCTCGTGGTTTAGTGATTTATTTGTGGTAATTTTTTTTAAGCTCATTCGGCAAATTTGTTTGTTTTCATTTCGGGATATTTTTTTCGTAATCATGGTGAATTTGTTTTTGTTTGAAGAGAAAAAACCCCACACATCCTTATTTTGAAAAAAAAAACGTTTGTTGTGAGATGGGTCAAACAACGTGAATGTTTTGTTTGGTTTTTTTTTTGTCAATAAATGTGTTGTTGGTTTTAAGGTAACACAACATATGTTTGTGTTTCATTACATACACCACCACCTTTCTCATAAGGAGAGTATTTGTTTATCTGCATTTTTTTCTTTTTTTCACACACAAGAGCCGAAACGAGTACTTGTTACAGTTTGAGCAGAACGAGTGACAAACTCACAAGAATCGAACGAGTGGAAAACTCTTGAGCCGAACGAGTGGAAAACGGAACAATCGAACGAGTGGAAAACGAGACCATCGAACGAGACCATCGAACGAGACCATCGAACGAGACCATCGAACGAGTGAAAATCTCAAGGATCGAACGAGCGAGAAAATTTCGAGGATCGAACGAGCGAAAAATTTCGAGGATCGAACGAGTTTCTTCACGTTGTAACAAATTTTCGGTTTTTCGGTTTCGAGTGACGTTCAACGACGGGACTTAAGAATTACATCATCGTATTCGTGACATCGTTTCGATCAACGTGGTATATTTATTTTTTACCGACGATAACCGTACGACTCCGCGAGATCAAATTTATATTCGGTAAACTTTTTATAAAACTTCTAAGAATGACGAAAGAAAAAATGGAGGGAACTTTTTTGTATTAATTACCAACTTTTGGGAATTGGCACATGCAGCCCCTCGAATTCTAAACAATATTCATTTTTAACCTTTAGACTTTAACTTATTTTCTATTAACCCTTTCTTTTTTAAGCAAGTTTAAATATAACCTTTTACTTTCATACTTTTTCATTTTTTTTCTTTTAAACTTTTAATCTTTGTTATTTTTATGATTTTATATTTTAGTTTTCAAAATTTTCAATTTTAGCCCTTTCGTTGTAAGAAATTTCCACCGTTCATCGTTTTAGCTCACAAATCGTTTACAAAAGTTCAAGTTCTTCAACGACAACAACGATTTCAACAACAATAATTCTATTTTTACGGTTTTCTTGATTTAGTAAAATTCCGCGACATACTCTTGTATTTTCTCGGTTTAGTCAAGACTTGTAAAATCCCGTAAAATAGTTTTCCACAACAACAACAATCACTTTACCTACTTAAGATCCAACAAATCTTTTACACTTCATAATTCACGATAAAATGGGAACAAATGTTACTTCATCTTCGGGTTCAGTTTTAGAGGAACCAGAGATACAGAAACTGCAGATGCAAGCAAAGATTTTCAAAGAAAACTCCCTGAACAAATTAAATGCACTTAAATCAACCACTCAACTTCTCGAACAACATAGTATATTGTATCGACAAGCTTTTGCACAACTCTTTGGTGATATCCTCAGAACTTTCCGAGTTTTTTTGCAAGTTTATCTCAACAATGAAATAAATTTAGCAACACTTCTCATGCAGAAACACTTCAAAAAAAAAAAACGAGATGGATTCCAAATCCGCTCTAAGTGTGATCAAAGTACAGTTTGAAAGGTTCATTAACTCTGACTTGTTAAAGCCTCTCGATATTTATTCAAGATCTTTTTCATCAGATCGAGAAGTAATAGAAACCTTCAGAGATTACACTAAAATGACAGCTCAAACATTCAAGGAAACAATCATCCAGAACATGAACTCCATTGAGCAATGTATAATAGAAAGAGCAAGTCATGAGCAAGAGCTTAAGATGACGTTGAAAAAGTTGAGTGAAAGACAGTTGCAGATTCAACAGTGCAAGGTTCAAGAGGTTCAATCATCGGTTACAAGTTCAGGAGATGAAACAAGCAGTGGGATTGTATCAGATGAAGAGATTGATAAACAGAAATTGGGAGCACATTACAGTTACATGGCAAAGATTCAGGAGGTCTCACCTGAAGAATCCAGTTCTACTAGTCAGCCATTGGAACAGGTAAAAAACCATGATGAAAATGATGTGTTTGCCAATGTGAGACGACATTCTGAGCAACCTGAATCCATTAACGACACATATGTTTTGGAGAAGGATGATAGCAATGTCATTCCTGATTCATCAAATATATGTACTAATGATAATCAGGTTGATCAAAATGCGGCTGAATGTGTTGATGAGCGTGCTGCGCTTGCTAATTTAATTGCTAATTTGACTCTTGATACGGAGGAAAACAAAACGATTTTAAAGCAATTAAAGAAAGCAAACGCATCATTGACTCAAGAACTGAAGGAGTGCAAAACTAACCTTGATGAGTCTAGTAGGGCTCTGGGAGAGGCTACTAGCAGTCGGGATAGTTCTCTGATTGCACTTGCATAACCAAACCAGACTGAGTTGAGAAGTACACCACTGCCCCTTAATGACCTAACGAGTGATTATAAAATACTTCAAACAAAGTTAAATGAAACTCTAGGACTATTAGCTCATAAAGACATTGACATAAAAGAGGGTTTAAAAACTAAAATCTAGAAAATTCCAGTTGTCCATATCAGAAACACGATGAGCTAGTCAAAAAGAGTTCTATTAACAATGTACAATTTTGAAGGTCACTTCAAAGAGAAAACAGGTTATTCAGATTTAAAGGTTAAGAAGGAAAGAATACCATTGACACGATGATTGAAATGGACAAACAAAAAAGTTTTTAAAATGACATTCTTATAAACGCAATCAGTCAATTCAGACCAATCACATGTTTCGGCACCAAAATGCGTCAATACGTACATGATAATACAACCTTTGCATACTCCAATGTACCTCAAGAAAGCTCAATCTGAAAAGCCATGTTTGTATGAGATCCCATATGACACATCTGATCCTGAAAACAAATTTGCCCCTGATTGGGAAGAGACATTGACTCTTGAAAAAGAGAGTAGATCAAAATTGGATACGACACAGTGAAACCATACAATTACACAGTATCAAAACAGCTTATGAAACTTTCGAAACCACCAACCAAAGAGCCTATCTTGATCAGTTGGAATTCGCTAAAGAATTTAGGAAGACAATTGCGACAATGCGAGTCTAATCACAGAAATAAAGTTTTTTAGGAACAATGCCAACGATTGTCTAAAAACGTAGGATTTCTACCCATGGTCTAAATCCATTAGTAAAAGATACTATTTAAAACGAAAATGACAAACAACTTAATACATTTTAGGACAATTTGTCGAACAAACAGGTCTAGATCATACTAGATGCATTTCTAACCCCACTGCCAAGAGTATGTGCAAGTTTTTGATGCGCGCAAAAAACAAATAAAGATATACAAGCGGGGGGGGGCTGGGGCGGGAAGCGATATTCTATAGCTCTTGAGCGATAACAACACAACATTACTAGACAGGTCGATTGTTGACAACATACATCAGAACACAAACCTATATATCTAAAACAGGGGGAGGGGGAGGGAGGAGGGAATTTTGTATAGGTACGGGTTAATTCCTTGAGACATTAGGAGCGGTTACGAACTGGGGGGAGGCGAGCGAGGGGGGAGAACAGGCTGATTTAATCTAACTCTCACGGAGCGTCGGGGGAGTGTGGGGGACCTACTGAGCTCTTCCCCATCGGGGGGGGGGCAAGGGGAGAGGTGTGGGGGTGGTGTTGCAGGATGCAGAAGTATCAATACTGGATCTCATACGAGATCACTAAGGCTGGGGGGGGGAGTGGGGATAGTTAGCTTTCTTGAGCGACATATGATTAAAAGGAGAGTGAGTGACAACACATTATACGTTGTGGGGGGGGCGGGATGTTTTGGTGCCAACAAGTGTGAGAGGTATGAGGAGGTTGACTGTGTGGTGATTATAGAATTCACTTTAAAAGACTTAGTAGTTATTGTAGATGAGAGCGCGATTTCAATCATCGTTCACACAGTTTGATCCTTTCCTTACACCTTTAAAATCTAATAACCTTAAGTTTTCTCGTGGGAGTTACAGTCAATATTTTGACCTAGTTTTAATAGACTCTTGAGAGAGAGACTAAGCATCATCTGGTTTTCGATTGACACTGAAATTTCAAGAGGTTTAAGTTTTTTAACCCTCGGTATATTCAATGAGCGTTAAAGCACATAGAGCGCGTAATTTCATTTAACTCTTTGTTTGGAATAATTTATAATCACTGAGTTAGGTCCATTAAGGCCGTGTACTCGTCTACAAGAGTCAGTCGATTGTCTGAAGTGCACACACAGAGAAACATATCCCGACTGCAAGTAGCCTCTCCCAGACCAATACTAGACTCATGAAGGTTGTTTTGCACTCCGTTCATTCTTGAGTCAATGATGCGTTTGCTTTCGTTTAATTGCATTAAAAATCGTTTTGTTTCCTCCGTGGATCAAGAGTCAACAAGCGAGATTAAAGGGTTAGCATAGGCGGCTTTACTCTCGCTTCCAACCACATCAGCCGCTCTATATTGTGATCTCTCTACGCGAGAGCGAGCGATTAGTACAATATATTATGCGAAGTGCGCGAGGTGTAAGGAATGACATTGCACACATCCTTTACTAAATACATATGTGGGCCCCCGTAATGAGGTCAGGTTGCTCAGAAATGTCGTCCCATTGGCAAACACATCATTTCCATCATGGGTTTTTACCTTTCCAATGGCTGACTAGGTAGAAACTGGACATCTGAGGCGGGGGCGTGAGTGGCGACCTCCTGCGACTTTGCCATGTAACTGTAAATGGTGCTCCCAATTTCTGTTTATCAATCTCTTCACTGACTACAATCCCACTGCTTGTTTCATCTCCTGAACCTGTAACCGCGAGTGATTGAACCTCTTGGAACCTTGCACTGTTGAATCTGCAAACTGTCCTTTCTCTCAACCTTTTTCAACGTCATCTAAGCCCTTCTTGCCCATGACTTGCTCTTTCTAGGGTTATAGCATGCTCAATGGATTCATTTCTGATGTGTGTTTCCTTGAATGATTTGAGCAGTCATTTAGTGTAATCTCTGAAGGTTCTATTACTTCTCGCGTCTGATGAAAAGATCTTGAATCTCACAATCAGAGGCTTTAACAAGTCAGAGTAATGAACCATTCAAAACTGAGAACGTTGATCACACTTAAGGCGGAATTTATGCGCGAGCCAGCGTCGTGACATTTTCTTCTGCAAATAAATTGTTGCTAATTTAATCATGTGTTGAGATACCTTGAGACACTCGAACACATTCTGAGACTATCACCAAAGCGTTGTGCAAAAGCTTTGTGATACAATATACTATGTCGTTTCGCGGAATATGAGCGTGGGTTTATTCTCTAGCGAGTGCGAACACACACACTTTGTGAGCAGGTAAGTTTCTTTGAAAATCGTTTGTCTTGCATCTGCAGTTTCTTATATTCTGTTCCTCTACACACACACACACACCACAGATGAAGTAACATTTGTTTCCCATTTTATATAAATAAGAAGTTGAAAACACAAATAGTTTGATCTTAAGTAGTAAAGTGAATTGTTGGTTTGTTGAGGACAACTATTTTACGGATTTTACAATCTTGCGCGAGCGGCACCGAGAAAATACAAGAGTATTTCCGCGGGATTTTACTAAATCAATAAAACCGTAAAAATAGAATTATTAGCGCGCGAGCGGTGAGTGTTGTCGTTGAAAAAACACACACTCTGAACGAGTCTTGTAACGATTATTGAGCTAAAACGATGAACGGGGAAATTTCTTACAACGAAAGGGCTAAAATTGAAAATTGTGAAAACTAAAATGTAAAACTAAAAAAAATAACAAAAATTAAAAGTTTAAAAGTGAAAAAAAATTAAAAAGTTTGAAAGTAAAAGGTTATATTTAAACTTGCTTAAAAAAGAAAGGGTTAATAGAAAATAAGTTAAAGTCTAAAGGTTAAAATATGAACACACACAAATGTTTAAGAATTCAAAGGAGGCTGCATGTGCCAATTCCAATAGTTGGTAATTAATACAAAAAAGTTCCCTCCATTTTTTTCTTTCGTCATTCTTAGCGAGTTTTAGAGCGCGCGCGAGAGAGCGGCGCGCGCGAGGGCCGGTAAACGTGTTGGTTGTCGGGCGGAGGTCGTGTCGGGGGGGAACACGACTTAAAAGTAAATATACCACTTGATCGTAACGATGTCACGAATACGATGGATGAATTCTTAAGTCCCTCGTTGAACGTCACTCGCGAACCGAAGCGAATTTGTTTACAACGTGAACAAAACTCGTTCGATCTCCGAAATTTTTTCGCTCGTTCGATCCGGGTCAGTAATTTTCTTCCGGGGGGGCGAGCGGTTTCGATTACCCTGAGAGAGAGAGAGAGCACTCGGTTCGAGGGGGGTCTCGTTCGAATGGTCCTCGTTCGTTATGTCTCATCGATAGGTCCCGAATTTCCACTCATATCATGTTCGTTTTCCACTCGTTCGCTCGAGCGTAGAGTTTTCGGACTCGTTCGATCGTTTGTGATTTTGTTCAGGCGTTAGGCGCTCAACTTAACAAGTTACTTCGTTCGGCTCTGTAGTTAAAAATAGAAAAAATGACAGAAACTAACCTCCCTTGAATGAGAAAGGTGGTGGGTTGGAGTGTGGTAAGGGAAGGAGGTTGTGGAAACACAAACATATGTGTGAGATACCTTAAAACCAACAACACATTTATTGACAAAAGAAAACCAATACAAAACAATTCACGTTGTTTGACCCAGCTCAAACAAACGGTTTTTTTTTTTCAAAAATAATGATGTGGGGGGTTTTTTCTCTTCAACAAAAACAAATTCACCATGATTACGAAAAAAATATCCCGAAATGAAAACAAACAAATTTGCCGAATGAGCTTAAAAAAATTACCACAAATAAATCACTAAACCCACCCGAGGCGACTGATACCAATTGTAGGTTCCCGATTAACACTTCACTTCATAACCCGAACCACGAATCAAAGAAACTAGCGTGAGAGTAATGAGCGTGCGCGTCGAAAAGAGCGTAGCGCGTGCGGAGCGTGCGTGAGCGGTTGAGCGTGCGAAAGAGAAAGAAAAGCGAATTTAGATTTTTTTAGAAATGAAAACAAGATATTTTTCAAATAGAAAATATCTATATATATATGAGATATTTTCTGAAAAGAAAATATCTAAATATATATATATACCCCTACACATTTAATGTGACGCGCGGAATATTTAACTAGGACCCGGGCTTGGGTTTTGTTTTGGGATTAAACCCGAAACATATACAATATTAGATTATCTATCGAGCCCGATTCCGATATAATCCTGTTACAAACAATTAACTAATTAAAGACCGAAGCGAGCGCATCGTAAGTGACCCGAGCTTCCTAGTTCGACTCAATAAATGAGGCTAAACAAAGAGTTTAATAACATAGTTGCCATTGTTTCATGAAATGATACAACTCGTACAAAACCAATAGTACAGAGAGTCTACCAACTAGGACTCGGTTTAGTGCGTTACACAACGAAAGAAACTACAATTAGAAACCAAAACTACTACGTCATCATGAGAGGAATCCTTGCGCCAGACAAAGGACGTCTTACTCATCTTCAATCGGAACTCATAGCTTCAATCGGTCTTTCTACAAACACGGGAGAAGTCCCCCTAGGAACCAGTCTCTTATAGAAACTCATGAGCCTTGGAACGTCTAGTCAAGATAGAATCCCCCCCCTCTACCGACTCGATCTATGATGCGCGGTTAAAAAACGAAGGAATGTGTTGCTCAACCTTGCTTCTTCAAGTTCCTTCTTCAGTTTCTTACACTCAGCTTTTTTCTCCAACATTCTCGAGCTTCTCAACCAAATTTTCCATTGCTGCATTTCCTGTTCCTCAGCGGTAGGAACGCAGCTTTATTACGCAAATGCCCAAAAGTTAACTTGGCACTAGAAGGCGAACCTATCTTTTGCCTCTCCTTTCTTCTCGACCAATGCATGTGCCATCTCGCGACCACACAATCGTCTCGAAAAATTGACCATTCGACCAAGGGGAGAAGTGGGAGCGTGAGCGCGCGTATCCCGTCTCATGAAGCCAGGTAGCAATCTATCACCATCCTCTCGAGGAATAGCGGCAGTAGACGATTCACCTACCTCATAGACACTAACAGGAACAGTTTCATCCTCATGCTCAATTGGATTCTCAACCTCAATCTCATTATCAGGTTCGGACTCAGAAGCAGGCGGCGAAGGATTAAGAGGATCCACCTCTTCATAAGGATATGTCAACTACGGCTCATTCTCATCTTCCTTAATGTCGATCTCCATATCACACTACCATCTTCTTGAGTAGATCTTCATTCTTCCTCAAATTCGTCTTCTTCTAGGTCTTCGTCTTCATCTTCTAAGACAGGTTCGGGAACAACAGGAGCATCATCATGTTGATTCGGCTCAACAAGGGTACATCATGATCATTATCGAGAGGAACACATTCCCAGTTGAGTCTAAGAAAATAGTCAATATGGAGGATAGGGGGTCTTAAACTTGAGATAGCTGTATGCACTACTTAGTAATATCGTGAAACACTATTATCAAAAATAACAGAGTTCACATAAAACCGTAACAAACAAAAAGGTTACAATTCGCGACATACTCGGGGGGAGACCCATGATATCGTATTATATTTCAAACATACATTAATAGGTAGTTATCTCTCTCATAATCACATGACATTTTATGCTTACACCACATGCACAAAACACAACTCACACAACCTAATACTTATGCATCCAACCACATGCATAAATATCCATACTTAACCAATCACAACATATAATACATACAAAATATACTTACACGTAAGCAATTAATAAATACCTTACAGGTGGGGGGCGCGCGCGCGCGGGCAGGGACTGAGTATCCCTGCGTGTATTCGTCATAGTTTAGGTTTTTCAAAAGAACCTCGCGCGCGAGAGGGAGTCGGCTCTCTCTAATCTTCATAGAGCGCGAGCGCAGGACATTACTTTGATAATCTAAATGACGACAATTCAAGTTTTGAAAAACTACACTAGTGAGGTCTAGCAGGGGTCGGGCCAAGCTCGGGTTGGGGGGATATCAATCTGTTATACACCGCACCCAAGGGGCAGCGAATTGAAGCAGATATTAGCACATTTGGTGTTACTTATATATAATCTCTTCACCACGTAGATAGAGAAATGACTAAATAAGACGTTTACCAAACATGTGTTCTATAAATATTCAGAGTTAAAAGTGCGTTTAGGTCCCACAGAATCGTAACCATCGTCTACTACAAACCATGAAAAACAAATTGTTTTCAAATAAAAGACATTGTTTTAACACCACATGAGATATTGTTTTTGAAATACCATAACACACAAGAAGTCTTTCCATAAAATCCATCACCACGCGCACGACACCTCCACGTCATCGTTACCTTCAGACTTGGTTACCTGGGATAAAACATGTTTAAAACATCAACAACAAAGTTGAGTAAAATTCATAGAGTTTAAATTAATCAATAAGTAAAAAACCTTTGAACACATTATTAGTTCTCGGGAAAACAAAGCAACAAATGCAATGTATATCAACTTCTTTTCTTTCACGCAATAAGCTCATGACACCGAACGTTAACAAAACATATGGTATTTCATATGCTAAAAGGTACCCCAAACAAGGTATTATTGTCATATACCTACTAATTTCTAATAACAAAATGTCTGTTTGACATGGTGGTCACAAGGATTTAAACCCCGGACAGGGTTGTCAAACCCAATAGATTTATTTAATGCATTAGCGTTTACCTCACAACAAGGCAATTAACGGTTCATGAAATAAGGGACTTCGACAATAGCAACTTATGCGGAAGCAATCTCATAATTGGGTCAGCATACCATAAAATCATATGTGTTCGATTTATAAAACAAACATGTATCCCCCTCGGGGGTTTAAAAAAAATTAAAAGAATTTAATGCGAGGCTATGAACTCACCTTAAGCAAAGATCGAAATCAATCAATCAATCAACAAGCGCAATAAACTTTACGTCTCAACCGCGACCTATATAGTACATATATAGCGGCATGTGACTAAAAGTATAACATATCATATATTGCATGCTTGCATATATATATATATATATATATATATATATATATATATATATATATATCACTATTACATATATACAATCATATACTAGAATCTCCAAGTGCGACGAGAAACATTTTGCTTTGACATACTTAACAATATCACAACGTTTTCAATAAAGTTTCCATTTTTAGAAAGCTTTGTTGGTTCCATGATCATTCATACAAACCTTAACAATGATGTGCAGAATCAAGATGCAGGAAAAATAAAATACTTTATTGATGATTGAAAGAAAACCTTTTGGTGGCTAGAAACCCTAATAACAATATTGACAAACCTATTGATGTCTCAATGTCTAACCTACATTTTGACTAAGGCTAGGTGTAAATTTTATACTAAAAAGGTTCTGCCCATTCTAGGCTTTTGTTGGGCTTTCCGGACTTTTTCTTTAACAGCCCAATTACATTAATCATTAATTAATTAACCAACTAGACTTTTGTCTTGTATCTTCGAGTGACCGAAGCTTCTTTGTTTGGGTCCATTTATGTGATCCTAACAATCTCCCCCTAGATGAGGTCATGAGAAGTTGTTTGAAGCTCACTCGTGCTATCTCTTTAGCTCGTTGTTGAATAAGGACATTCACTTGTTTTTGTGCTTTGGTTAATACAATCTTCTAACACCTTGATCAAGATCTTCCAGAACTTGATTGGATGTACTTGATCTTGATCTTGATCTATGACTTGGTTATAAGCTTTACTTCCTCGGGCTGAATTACTTTGTGATCTTCTTTCACTACTGACTTTGCCATACGCTTATCTTTAGTCTCACAAGCTCATATCTGTTGGAATCTGGAAAGCTTTGATGTGTCTCTTTCTTCTAATCTCCATAACGTTTAGCATTTGGAAGAAGACATTAGTTTAAGAGATGTGCGGAAGCATAAATGTAAGCTTTGCTTGATTACTTCAGATCATTGTGTTATGGATATGAGCACATGTCTTTGCATCGGAAACTTTGAGTCATCATTCCCCGCCATGATATAACAATTTAGGGACACCAAACAACAACATTTTGTTATTACAATCCACTTAACATGTTGTTCTTGAATAATCATTTTGGAACACAAGAAGGGTTTTTATATTTTTGAAGGGGATCCAAGTATAGACGATACTCCAATGCTGGTCGGATTATACGTTAACCTCTGATTCCGTGAGGATCAAAGATTACAGTACGGATACTGCACCTGTGATCAGTAGATTCATTCAAAGAACCTTTCTTGACAGTTTTTCCGGTACGTGACATGCTATTCCTCTAATACCTAAGTATCAATTCCCTTAATGTTCGCCGTTCTCTTGCTAGACCAATGGCCGAAGACTAACACACTAAAGTATCTCTACATATAGAATGGTAAAGAGTGAGTAATACAGTTAACTATCAGCTGACATTACCGTACAATTCCCCCTTTTTCAGCGTTTTACTTCTTAATACAATTAAGTACCGTAGAAGGCCTGTGGCAAAAATGATTTGAAAAACATTCGATGTGCTTATAAAATTTGTTTGGGGCACAAACGAAAGTTTAAATCAGAATGCTTCTGATGATGTTTTGAAATATATCCCGAAAGATATGAAGTGCCTTGGGAAATCCAAACTTGTACAAGTACATTTATGGAAATCCACTTCACTAGTGGGCGCAGTCCGAAGACCAGGCATGAGCATTCATACGAATACCCTGGTGGTACAACATCTCTTTCCTCAGCATTCCATAAGATCACTTTCACGAACATGAAACAAAAGATTCTTTGTCATTTATCAAGATACGTGTGTATAACACAAACTTTTGGTACCTTGACATTTTTGATCATATTAACACTTATGCTCCCCCTACACATGTGCGATCGATTAATCGTAAGATTTTAGCACATGCAGATTGGAAACTTTAGCATTTTAAGAATCCATCGATCATTAATTATCCGTTTTACATGTTTAAGTCACATTTTCTCCCCCGATCAAAAGTATGAAACTTGTGAATGGTTTTGATCTAGAATGGACTTAAAATGTATCAATCTCCCCCTCAAAGTATGAGGTGAGGTGAAATAGCACAAATAACAAGTGAGCCAATTGAAACAGAGACCTTCAGAATACCCAACAGGAAATGAATACTGCAATTTGTCTTGAACTTGTAAGCGAGTGGCCGTGTCAATCTTTCAGCAATAGAATCAGCAACAGTACGTCCTTTTGACCTGCAACAACTGTTAGAAGTACTAATTCTCCCCCTTAAACTATGACCCGTGTCAATGTTTGATTTGGTTAGCCCGAACATGTTTGATAAAACAAGTTGTTTATGAGAAAAAATGGTTCGGGGCTTAGACAACTTCTTGTCTGTAAAAAAAATGCACTGAAACGTACACTAAATCTCTGGGTTAAGACCGGGTTACAGTCTGAAATAACTGCAAGCCATACTACACAAAAAAATTATTATTATTTTTTTTTTGCAAATATACACAAATATACAAAGGATACAATGTGAAACACTTGGTTACTCGGAGACAGACTCATCCAGGAGTTCCTTGAGAGTCTCTGGTGACATTTGTTTAACTCCAAGCAGTGGGAGTAGTGTTGCGAAGCGCTCTCTCGGTAATGCCTTCGTAAATATGTCAGCCAGTTGGTATTTTGTCTCCACGAAATACAACTCAACAACTTTCCTTTCAACCTGCTCTTTGATAAAGTGGTGACGAATATCAATGTGCTTGGAACGCGAGTGTTGAACACTATTACAGCATAGAGCAATAGCACTTTGATTGTCACAATACATCGGAATTTTGTTGAACACAAATCCATAGTCTCGTAGTTGAGAGCGCATCCAGAGGATTTGAGCACAGCATCCTGATAGGGCGATGTATTCAGCTTCTGTAGTGGAGATGGCCGTACTTTTCTGCTTTTTGGATGACCAGCTAACAAGCCGATGTCCAAGAAATTGAGCTGAACCAGAGGTACTTCTCCTTGTGTCATGACACCCTGCATAATCAGCATCTGCAAAAGCTTTTAGTTCAAAGCCGGAGTCCTTCGGATACCACAGACCCATGTGAATGGTTCCTTTAAGGTATCGAAAGATCCGCTTTATAGCAGTAAGGTGCATTTCAGTAGCTGAGCCTGGTAACGTGCACACATACAAACAGCAATACTATGTCAGTCTAGATGCACTACGATACATAAGGGGAGCCAACCAAACCACGGAAATCGTGTAGTATCAAGTTAGCTTGCCTCCTTTATCTTCATCAAGGTCGGGACGCTCCGCCATTGGAGTGTCAATGGGTGTGCATAAGTCAAAACCAAACTTTTTCAAGATATTTCTCCAGCGCATATTTGGATTGAGTTTGATAAAGAGCCTCCTGGGATTTGAGAAACTTGGTAATCCAAAAAAATGACAGTTGTCCCATCATCGACATCTTGAAAGTTGAGTTTCAACTCAACTGCAAATAATTTGCATGCGTTTGGGGTTGGTAGAGGGCAAAAATAATATCATCAACATATATTTGTACCAGCAAGATATGTTTGCCTGCTTTCCTGGTGAACAGAGTTGGATCGACCACGCCCTTTGTAAATCCTGACTTGATAAGAAACGCTGATAGCTTGTCATACCACGCACGTGGAGCTTGTTTAAGCCCATAGAGAGCTTTCTTGAGATGGTACACATACGATGGATGCTCTGGATCTACAAATCCTTCTGGTTTGACTAACATAGACACTTCCATTCCAGTTTTCGCCGTTGAGGAAGGCGGTTTTTCACGTCCACTGGAAGATGACCAGGTTCTTACTTTCTGCTGAGCAATGAAGAGTCCAGATCGCTTCTAATTCTAGCAACCGGAGCAAATGATTCCTCAAAATCAGTTACCGAGCTTCCTACGATATCCTTTCGCCACTAACCGAGCCTTTTGGTTTTTCAAGACGTCTCCATATTCAACTCAACTTAATTTTGAAATCCATTTGAGCGGGATGATAAGAATTCTTATCTGGAACGAGGGTACAAGTACCATACATCTAAAACGTTCAAATTCATGAATTTCTTCCTGCATAGCCTCAATTCCACACGAATGCTCTAAGGCTGTGCTTGGAAATCTTTGGTTTCAACATGAGTTAAGAATTCATTTGAAGAAAAACACCACATTGCCGTCGGTTTTCCAGCTGTTTCCTGGTAGAGACAGGTCGGACTTTATCTCCAATATGTTTTTCAAGCGAAGTGCTTGAGTCCCCACTTTTGCACGTGAGGTAATTGGGTTGTTGGGAGTAACATCGATATAGACATAGTTTGAATGAATGCCGTTCTGAATCGGTTGCAGGAGCATTATAGGTGTCAAACACATTAGCTGTCAACATGATCGAACAGGTTTCAACAATCAGAACACTAGTGTCTGGTAGAGGTATTTTGAATGAGAAGAAGGTTTTCAGTAACTGCAGAGGTGCCTTCCTGAGATAACCGGTGTGGGAAGGGTGAACCATTGGCAATTCTCGGGTGCCGGGGCAGCAGGAACATGAACCGGAGTTATCGGAACAACCGGAGGTATCGAAACAACCTCATCATCATCAAACCATTGAAACAAATCGTCTACCTGTTTCTTTGTAGGAGACACACTAGGTGGTTCTGGGTCTTTTACTAGTGCAGAACGGCTGCGTCCTGACTGTAAAGCAGTAAGTTCGAGTTCTGTACTGTTTGGCACAGAAGTCATTTGTTGAGGTGCGAGGTCTGAACTGGTTTGGACAGACGTCAAACCTTCGGTAAGTTCATCGAAGGTAACATGAACGGTTTCCTGAATCTTACGCGTTCATTTGTTGTAGATTCAGTACGCCTTCTTGGTGGGTGCATAGCCAACAAATAACCTATATCCGTACTTTGCCTGTGAGTTTACCAACGTCATCGTAGTCATTGGTAGGATACCCAGAGTATCCAAACACTGCGAAGTATTGTAATTAGGTTTCTTTCCCTTCAGCATTCATATAGGTCTTTCCGGAAGCGTGTGTAACGAGAGATCGATTGAGTTTATAACAACGCAAGTAAGCTACAGCTTCTAGCTTATAGAACAGTGGAGCTTTCCGCAAAGATGAGCATAGTACGAGCACTTCCAAAGAGTTCGTTCCGTCTTTCCGACAACTGCCGTTCTGTTGGCGGAGACCGAGGTACCTCGTTTCATGAGAAATTACCAACACTCTCAAAACCAACCGTCGAGTGTCTTCAGTTCACTAAACTCTGTTCCATTATCTGTTCTGACGGAATCCGAAACAGATAGCATAAGGGGCTCGTTGAGTCTTCACAATAAACTTCTCAATCACTTGAGGAGTTTCATCCTTTGTTCGAAGAAATCTTACCCATCCAAATCTGGTGTAATCATCCACTATCACCAAAACATACTTCTTTTCGTTGATACTTTCCGTTCTCATTGGTCCGCAGAGGCATCTTTATCAACCAATCCAAATATGCTCAGGAAATCTTGAAAAAGTTTGGTTTTGACTCATGCACACGATCATAAGAAACACTAGGAAAAACAAGATCCGGAGGTCGGGAAGGATAAAACAAATAAGTAGCCATATTATTGATGATGAGAGAAAAAAGGGAAAGATGTGTGTGTGATAGGAGAGAGAAAAACACATACACACACCTTATGTGAAATGTTACAAATGAATCCTCTCCCCTCCTATAGAAGTATAGGAGGGGGTATTTATAGTCTTTGTGTCGGTTTCCTAACTATCATAATGTTGACTAGTCAACACATTTATCGTCTAGTCAACACATTTATTGTCCTTGTGTTGGTTTCCTAACAATCATAATGTTGACTAGTCAACACATTTATTGTCTAGTCAACACATTTATTGTCCTAGTTTATAACCGACATGACTTAATGTAATTCCGTTTTAGTCAACATATTTTAATGCTAACAATCTTCCCCCAATATGTGGACACAAACGGAATTACTTACAATGTTACTAACAAGTACAAATACAATTAAATAAAATCTTCCAAAGCGCTTCCAAAGCTGAAGTTGTCTTCTGAGTTCTCTTGGTCTTGAAACTTGTATTCCAGCTTGGATCTTCATTGTCTTTACTTGTTTCTGAACTATTGTCAGGTATTAGCTGAAACTGGATTAACTTCCCCCCAATTCATGCAGCATGTCTTGAAAAGCTTTCTTCATAGACTCCTTTTTGGCGAAGTTTTTGAATCAGCTTCCCCCCAAACCAACATCCCTATCTTAAGCAGATTCTGAAACTTTGATGTAGCTTAAACAATCTTCTTACTGTCATGACGTGCACAGCGGAATTTTATAGAAGTCAAACCATACCAAATACTCCTGCTTCTTGTCATTAGGGCTTGGTGAATATTCGTTCGGGGGTGCATGCGAGAAATCAGCAACAATTCTTCTCACGTATGCAGAATACTTCATAAACCATACTAAGTAAAGTAGTCTACACTACTTCCCCCTGGAAGTTGACACGGTAACATCAAAGTCAACTAAGTCCCGAGTGTAACACATTGTTCCCCATGATGGTTGCGAACTCTCGGAAGCATCATTGTCGTGTACGCCCATATACTCGAGAAGTTCTTGTCTTAAGCACAAATCTTGAGATCCAAACAAAGCATTACTCTCTTGTCTTCAGAAACCGTAGAGGAGATGAAGCAAGAATCAAGAAAACTTGGTATAATCAAGGTCTTGTATATGAATGTCGTTGAAGAACCTTGAGAATTTGGCTTAGACTGTGAAGTACCTTTGTCTTGAAATGCAGTGAGAATTGCTGATTACATCTCAACCTTTAAACTCTTTGGCTTGCTTTACCAACCTCGTATTCTGTCGGCTATTGTTGTGATCACTTGTGAAGTAAACCCGATATACCAAACTTGAAAATGAAGTGAAATCCCCCAAATTTGTTACTTAAGCTTGCACTGTTGTGATTGAAGAACGATGCAAGATTAAATCTATACGTACTCTATACCCTACCGCATAAGTATAAGAAGTACAACACCTCTTGAAAATATCCACATCGACTTCTGCGTGTGACACTGAGTACTACAACGTAACTCCTTTAAGTGATAGTTAACCAGGTCTGCAACCAACCACCCCTGACTGCTGGTAACTAGATAATTCAAGTCTTAATCATCTGCTGTATACGTTCAAGCAAGTCATTAATCGATAGAAAATAGAAGAAAGTCTCGATGATGAAATAAGTAGACGCCTTCGTGAAATCCAACTTCAATCTCAAATAAGGGATACCAAATCAACTTCGTGAACACTTGTCATCGTAATCCGAATCTCTAGCCGTTTGTCGTTTTAGTGAATCTTATAAGGATCGTTTTAGCAATAAGTGTTGTGTTTGCTTTGGTGTTTATATTTTGATTTGTCTTGATGATACTACCAAATCAGCAAACCACACACACGAATCGCTCCTGTGCTCTGATGCCAATTGTTGGTTCCATGATCATTCATACAAACCTTAACAATGATGTGCAGAATCAAGATGCAGGAAAAATCAAATACTTTATTGATGATTGAAAGAAAACCTTTTGGTGGCTAGAAACCCTAATAACAATATTGACTAACTATTGATGACTCCTAATGTCTAACATAATATTGACTAACTAGGTAATTATACTAAACAGGTTATGCCCATTCCGAGGCTTTTGTTGGGCTTTTTCCGGGCTTTTTCTTTGACATCCCCATTCATTAATCATTAATAATTAACCAAGCAAACGAACTAGACTTTATGTACTTGTATCTTCGATGTCCCGACAGCTTCTTTGTTCGGGTCCATTTATGTGATCCTAACAAGCTTGCCGAAAGTAAAGATAATATAACCCAAACTTATAGTTTCATCCTAGTTTAACTAACATTACGAATCCTTTGATTGTTATAAACTATATTCAAAGGTATACGCAAGTTTGACTTTCAAAAGTCATACTTCGTAGTTGACTTTTTATCCAAAAATAACCCAATCTTGACTCGGCCATAAAATCTTTGTTTTTAGGAGTTACAAGGCCTATCTTATATCAAAACGGACCTTAGAACATCCTTTATCATATTCAAAATCCTAATTTAGATTTCAAAAATTTCTCGACACGCTATGGTCAAGTCAAACTTTCTGGTCAACACAAAGTCATACCAAAACTCATTTTTACCAAAATCCAACCATTCCAACAAGTTTAACTAGCCTAAAAACATGTACCAAAACTATCAAACACATGTTCATACTTGAAATACTTTCAAACCCATTTTGCACTTGAATCAACTAGCTAGAATTACATACATGTAATAATCATCTAATTAATCAACAAATAACAACAAGTAAACACTTACAAAGCTAGAACAAGACTTGACTATGGTTCCCCCCTTGACCAAACCATACGAACGAACCCCCAAACCAAAACCAAACCTTTTCAAATCAAACCACTTTAAAATAACAACAATCTAGCTACTAGAAACACTTCCTTATACACCAAATTAATAGAAATTGATCAAAAACCTAACTTCTTAAATACTCATTGCATGTAAGGTTTTCTTAATGGGGTTTATAGAGGATTGAACAAGAATTAATATGGTATAAACGAATTTAATTGCATGTAAGTAATGAATTTTTGACAATGAATTTAGTGTGTGTGTGTGTGTGTGTGTGTGTGTGTGTGTGTGTGTTCGAACGCACAAGAGAGAAGGGAGACAAGAAAAGTGAAATTTTTTGCTAAAGAGTGAAATGGAAGTATTTTTTTTTTTAATTTTTCAATTTTTTCTTTTGTTTTTGAAATATTTATGTACATGATTGTGATGTATGATCTTTTCACGAAGATAACTTTGTCAGACTTTCCAACTGAGTTGGAGTCATACATCTCATACCAATGCGATGAACTAGATACTCAAAGCGTTCTTTTGGAAGCGCCTTAGTAAATAGATCCGCTAGTTGGTATTCTGTTCCGACAAAGTAAATTTCCACAGTACCCCTCTCAACGTGTTCTTTAATAAAATGATACCGGATGTCAATGTGCTTTGTCTTAGAATGTTGGACTGGATTGCATGAAATAGCAATGGCACTCTTGGAATCACAATACATCAGAATCCGATTGTATTTAAATCCATAGTCAAGCAGTTGAGTACGCATCCATATCACTTGAGCACAGCATGCAGACAATGAAACATATTCAGCTTCTGCAGTAGACATCGCAGTACAATCTTGTTTCTTTGAACTCCAACTCACGAGCTTTCCACCTAAAAATTGCAATCCTCCTGATGTGCATTTACAATCATCTTTACAACCTGCGTGGTCCGCATCTGAATAGGAAATTAGTTCAAAACCAGAATCCTTTGGATACCATAATCCCATGTTATAGGACTGTCTTAGGTACCGGAAGATCCGTTTGACCTCTTTGAGGTGTTTGACCGTAGGTCGTGCTTGATAACGTGCACATACAAAAGTAGCAAAGGCTATGTCTGGTCGACTGGCTGTTAGATACATAAGCCCTCCTATCATACGACGATAAGTCGTTTGATCAGTAGGAGTGCCTTGTAAATCAGCATCCAGTCTCTTTGTTTCCATAGGTGTGCTCATGGAGACACATTCATCTAGACCACGTTTCTTTAAAAACTCTATTGCATATTGTGACTGACTTATGAATATGCCACGGGGAGATTGATGAACTTGAAGTCCAAGAAAGAACTTTAGTTCACCCATCATCGACATTTCAAAATTGTTTTTCATTAAGTTTGCAAATCTTTTTGAAAAATCTGGATTTGTTGATCCAAAAATAATGTCATCAACATATACTTAAACAAGTAATATGTCTCCCCCGTGACGTCTAGTGAACAAAGTTGGGTCAATTATACCTTTATTGAACCCGTGTTCAATTAGAAAAGAAGACAGTTTGTCATACCATGCACGAGGTGCTTGCTTAAGACCGTATAGAGCTTTTTTCAACCTGTAGACGTGATTTGGAAATTCAGAATCAATAAACCCTTCAGGTTGGCTGACATAAACTTCTTCTTTCAAAGGACCATTGAGAAAAGCCGTTTTGACATCCATTTGAAAGATAGTGATATTCCTATGAGCAGCAAAAGCAATGAACATCCGAACAGCCTCAAGACGAGCAACAGGAGCAAATGACTCCTCAAAATCAATGCCTTCTTCTTGCTTATAACCTTTAGCTACAAGACGAGATTTGTTCCGAACCACAATATTTTCTGCATCACACTTATTCTTCCAAAGCCATTTGAGAGCAATAACATTTTTTCCTTCTGGTCGTGGAACCAATTCCCAAACTTGAAGTCTTTCAAATTGATTGAACTTATCTTGCATGGACTCAATCCAACTATGATCGGCCATAGCTTCTTTGATGTTCTTTGGTTCAATAGTGCTAACGGTTAATGCATACATGCAAACCTCAGAATCGGTATGTAGTCGTTGACGAGTCATAACAGGTTTGGATAGGTCACCATTAGCTTGGTCTAGAGGATGATCTTTTGTCCAAATGTGAGTCGAGGGTTGTACTTGATGGAAATTCTGCACATTTAATGGTTCGAGATTCGTTGTAGATGACTCAATTTCCTCATGATTCAAAGAATCATATGGAACAAACTGTGTATTACCATCAAAATCAGCAGAATCTTCTTGATTGAATTCATCAGACTCTTGTAAAGAGATTGGAGAAGTTTGTTCGTCAGATGTTGTGACAACAGGAGGAGCCTCATGTTCGGGTTCTAAACAATCGTGTTCAGAAGCCATCCCTGTAAGCTCATCAAACTTGACATTAATAGTTTCCATAATCCTTTTGGTGTGACGGTTATAGATTCAAAAACCTCTTGATGTTTCCGAATAACCAATAAAAACCCTAATGTCTGCTTTAGGTTTCATTTTCCCAAGATCATCACGGTCATTTGTCGGATAACACAATGAGCCAAACACATGAAAATACTCAACATTTGGCTTTCGTCCACGTAACAGCTCATAAGGTGTTTTATTGTGTCGTGTGTTGATGATTGACCGATTTTGAGTAAAACATGCTGTAGCAACTGCTTCAGCCCAAAGAAATTCAGGTAACCTCAAAAAAATAAGCATTGTGCGAGCAACCTCAACCAGAGTACGATTACGCCGTTCTACTACTCCATTTTGCTAAGGTGTGCGAACAATTGAAAATTGTTGCATAATGCCTAACTTTTCATAATAAGTTTTGAGAGTTGCATTCTTGAATTCAGTGCCATTATGAGTCCGAATCTTGCAAACTTTGGCTTTGTAATTCAATTGAGCTTGAGCAATGAATTTCTTGAGGATCTCTGGAGTTTCGTCTTTCGAACGAAGAAAATAAACCCATGTGAATCTAGAAAAATCATCCACTATCACAAGAATATAC
>BQNB010026396.1:0-58649 GCA_026074375.1 Tanacetum coccineum | reverse complement strand
AATTCAACACCATCCGTATCTCAAACGTAGCAAGAATGCTTCCTGAAGGCAACTTCTAGATCAGAGTCACAAAATTGTCCTATAGAAAATAAATTGTGTCCCAGTCCTTCCACATAGTATACCCTAGAGATCACACTTTCACCAATAACATAGTCTTCATAATCCATGATAGCACCAAAGTGGTCATTCCCAAATCTAACCGTCCCGATGAACTTTTTCACAAAATTCCTGAGCCGCGAGCGATCCCCTGCCATATGTTTTGAACAGCCTGAGTCCAAATACCAAAGGACGATCTGTACGACCTACATTTGAAAACAGACGAAGATGAAGAGTTTGGAAAGTTGGATCCACAATTGTGGTTGGGTTCCCTCGGGTTAGCATAAGCAATCGCTGACACTTTGTTAGGTTTAGTGAGCCTAGTTAAAGGGCACTATTCTCCTAAAGTGAATGTTCTTCCTGTGGGTATCCATTGATAACCTACAGTGGTAAGTATGTTGCCTGTTGGTTTCCATACTTGCTTGACTTGCTTAGGTTTCCAAACTTGCTTAACTTTACGCACAACATTTTTAACAAAGAGGGATGCATTTACAGAGTGCAAATAAGTAACCACACACGTATCACGATTTGCATAAATTAAGCTGTTAGCCTCAATTTTATATAAGTCGAACAAGAATGTTATCGGTCTTATTAGTCATAATTAGTCTTGTTAAGTAATAGGCTAGTCGGGATAAATGGGCTTGGATTGTAATCTAATACTGTCCATGTTTCGGGCTCAAAGCCCAAGAAAAGCCAAGCCCGGCCCAAGTTAGAAAGCTCACATGCCACTCATGGCTCAAGGGTATAAATAGAACCCTCTCCACACATGGAGAGGGTGTTGGTTACCATTTGCATAGTTTGTGTGTGTGTGTAATCTTCCACCTCTCTAGTTTCTCTCTAATAAATCTTCCAACTTTTCTTTCTATCTTTCTACTATTTTGCTTATTGGTATAGCTTATTATTGTGAAATGGATTAAAGTTTTGGGATAACATTTGGTATCACTCGCCTCGGGTGGGTTTAGTGGTCTGTCTAGTTGTGGTGATTTAAAGTTTATTGATTCGAATATTTTGGGATTATTCTCACATTTTTTTTTACTTCTTTTGCATATTACTTTTTTTTTCTTTTGCATACTTTTTTTGCATATTTTAGGATTATTTTGGGAGTATAGACGGTTTTTTTTTCTTTGGTATCACTCGCCACGAGGTGGGTTTGGTGATTTGTTTGGTCATTTTTGAGCTTATTCATGTTCGGATTATTTTTTTTTGTGCTTACTCGTCAAACTGTTTGTGTTTTTTTTAAAACTATAACTAGCAACAGTTTTGTTTCATTTTGTTGGGATTATTTTTAAACTATTTGTGGTCAAACTGTTCGGATTTTTTTGTTGGGATTATTTAAACTATTCACGTGTTCTTTTGTTTCATTGTTTTTCATCTCCTTTCTTCTTTCATTTTAAGTTTCGTTTCATTTTTTTTGTTAACAGTTTACAAGTTTTTGTGTCAAAGTTTTTTTTCCTTTCTTTTCATCCAATATTTTAGCAGACACAAGGACGACAGCAACAACCGAACGAGTTTTATACTCATGAAAGGACCGATCGAGTGAATTTCAACGAGAGCCGAACGAGTAAAAACTAGTGTGCACCGAACGAGTAGAAAAACAAAACGGACCGAACGAGTAACATTTCAAAGACCACCGAACGAGTGGAACTTTTGTAGAGCCGAACGAGTGAAACTTTTGTAGAGCCGAACTAGTTTCTTCAACGAGAGCCGAACGAGTGAAAAACTTAAGAGCCGAACGAGTTTCATCTACTTGAACCGAACGAGTGAAACTTGATCACCGAACGAAATAAGAGCCGAACGAGTGAAACTTGACGAGAACAAAAACTTAAACGTTTTTACAAATTTTTGGTTTTTCTGCTTGAATAACAATCAAAACATGCTGGTGGTTTCAAGTTACAACTGTGCATATGTTGGTACTGGGTGAGTGAACTAATAAAGATATACTTCAATGAATATGTCATAGAGCAACAGTTATAAACAAAACCACGCACGAATGTGCATGCGTGTATATTTTTTTTATCATAAACAATTTGTTTTGGTTATTAAAGTTATAAAATTCATAAAACTGGTCTTCAGTGATGATATGCCAATTTTGATTTGCATGCTTTTCTATTTTTTAGTTGGGCCTTTTCATATCTAGTGTGACGTGTGAGTATTTTACATAATATTGATGAAGTGGTGTTAATTTTTAGTGTTGTTTGGGTTATTAAAGTGATAAATGTTTTTTTTTGTCTTGAAAATCTTTTTGATTTTAAATGTTGATTCAGTTATAACTTTTTAGGAATGATTTTTCAAAATGTTCAAGGATATGTATTAAATCCGAAAGTGTCTTACATCGTACATACACGATAGAATTAGGTGCACATTCATCATTATTGTGTTGTTAGCTATACAACGTGGTGTCTCACATGAGTTCATGTTCTATTACAACCAATGTTTTAAAAACCGGTTTTTGAATCGACCCATCGAGCCTCAGGTCAGTTTCAACCGTTTAACCGGCGGTTTCAACCCAGGTTTTTTCAGCCAAAAACGGGATCGATCACCTACGGTCATGGGTCCAACCGGTTCAACGGGCCAGGGTGCCAACCCGGGATTTTAAAACCCTGATTACAATAACAAACTTTGTGGCATTGTAACGCCTAATTGGTTCTATTACTATAAAATATATGTACATTGTGTACATTTAAGTTGCAACTTACACGTAATTGTGCATATGTGTTTTGTTAGTTATGATTAAATAAATCGTTTACTAATTGTTTGTGGTTATAGGTACGAGTATGATGAGCGATATGAAAAGTGCACATGTATTTTCATACTATCAAACGAGAAGATAGTTATAATAAAAGACGATGAATTTAAATGTTCCATGGTCCCTAGACTACATGTACCTAGTGACCTAAGACGATGAAAATTCATGTGCATGGTTTAAGACTACGTGTACCTAGTGAACTAAGACGATGAAGATACATGCTCATTGTTCAAGACTACGTCTACCTAGTGAACTAAGACGATAAAAATACAAGTGCATGGTTCAAGAATATGTGCACGTAGTGAACAAAGACATTGAAAATACATATACAAGGTTCAAGATTACGCATACCAAGTGAACAAAGACGATGAAAATATATGTGCATAACTTAAGTATGAAGCCAATGTTGTATAAAATGATGGATGCACATGTATATATTTAGCAATATGTATAACGTTTTTTTTAAGAAGATTATTGTACATTCATTATTTTCCCATTGCATGAATATATAACATTCAATCTTTGATAATTTACACGACACATGCGTCTTGAATAAATAAAAACTAACATGAAGACAATTAAGAAAAAGTGCTTACGTTACAAGTAGTGCACATACGCACACCTAAATTTTGCTAAATTTTTTTTTAAACTTAGAAACTAAAAAATAAATTAAAAATTCCAAAAATTTAGGAACTAAAAAATGTTTTTTTGTTAAAAAATTCAAGATAAAAATAAAATATTAATTTACCACTTTACCCTTTGAATTAATAAATTAAAATAAATATCTAAAAAAATCTAATTGGTTTATGCTGGTTCTCGCAGTTCTGTACATTTATTTGGTTCTGAAATATATATATATATATATATCAGCATATACATATCTTCACCCCTTTCAATCAAGTACATATTTGTTGCTGACAAACTTGGATTCACTTCACTCACATCTATTTTTCTTAGCGAAAATTACTGCAGAGGACGTATTTCACACCTTTTATTAAGCAGCGGACAAGTTTTTCTCACTTTTCTTAAATGGACACAATATCGCTCGATGAGTTGGGCGATATTAATTTTTTGGGCGATATTACACAGCCTCGAATAAATCACAACTGAACCAAATAAATCATTTGCAATGTCGCCCTACTTTTTTAATTTGTTAACAATGTCGCCCTTCCTTTTTTTTTGAGCGATATATATTATTGAAGAAACACAATGTCGCCTCTTTTTTTTTATTTTGAGCGATATACACCTTTTTTTTTTGAGCGATATACACTCAAAGAACTAAAAGCACAATGTCGCACGTTTTTTTTTTAATTTTTAGGCAATATTCTGTTTTTTTTTCCTTTTTTTAGGCGATATACATTTAATGGAGTGCAGATGAATTTTTTTTAGGGTTAGGGTTTTGTTATTTATGGTTTAGGGTTAGGGTTTTGTTATTTAAGGGTTTAGGGTTAGGGTTTTGTAATTTAAAAAATATGTTGAAAGTGAATATTGAAATGTTTGTGAACGTTTTAGTAAATGTATATGTTCTATATAATTGTTTTTTTAACGTGAATTTGTTGTCTTTGATGAACTCTACGCAATGAGAACAAAAAAATTTGGAAATAATTTATCATGAAAACGATACGATGTTTCAAAGTATTGGTACTTGTTGTTTTTTTTAATTTTTTATTTTTCTAAATGTATATGAATTCCAATTTTTAGTAAGTTTAATTTATAATTAAAAACACAAAACTAATATTATCCATTTGAATCATTACAACATAAGAAACACCACATGTACAAGATTACATGGCCAACCTTATTTTGACGATTTGAAAACATAAAAACAACAACAAACAACGACATACATGGTTAGCAAAATGGTGTTAAGCAATAAAGCTTTTACATTTCTTTGTAGTTCTTGATTAATTGATGCTTTTCTTCCATGCTCCTCGAAAACTCATCCCTGGCCATTTTCAAGTATGTAGCCTTTTTCATGTTCGCCCCTGTCATGCACCCTAGGGCCTAGTGACCATACTCGATAAGTTTGGTGTATTTGGTAATTAAAAAAAGCCTATTTAATTTCAGGCCTACGGTTTGTAAATCTATCAGCAAAGCGATGCATCAAGCCTAAAATTTGTTCCTCCAGACAAGCCTCTTCATCATGAGCTTCTTGTAGTGCCATAAGGACAGATAATCTAACGTCATTTGGGTTAGTAGCCATGGTAGAAAATGAGAAAATACAATTAACAATTTTTTGTGATTGACAAAATTAGTTTGAGATTGAGAGTCCCCAAGTTATGTCTGTATATATAAGCTATAAATTTTCGACAATTTGCAGTCATTAGTCACATCATGACTTGTCATTGATTAGTCTTATCCCTGCAGTAAAAAGCAAATTACTTGTCAAATCATGTCATAAATCGCTTAAATGTTTAAGCGATAAACGAAATTGTCATTGAGTAGTCTTATTCCTGCAGTAAAAAGCAAATGACTTGTCAAATCATGTCATACAATAAGAAAACAACACATGTAATAAAGTAGACGGGCAGCCTTATTCATGTGAAATGATAACATAAAAAATACAACAAACAACTACAAACATGGTTGCCATACAACTGTTTTATGCTACATGATTATAGATTCTAGATTGCCTTGTAATAGTCAATGAATTTTTGCTTTTCAGCGATGCTTCTCAACAATTCATTTCTTGATGTCTTCAAGTTGTGTGTGGTACGTATATCTGATTCATGGGTCATTAGCAAAGCATGTAAACCGTAGCTATTAAGGCTCATTATTGGCATAGCATGCAACATCTTTATATGTATTTCACGGATACGCATTTGCTCAGCAACACGAGTCAATTCGCACGACAAATTATTTGCAAGTGTGACCTCAGCTCAAGTTTCGCTTGTAAGTCTAGTTAGAAGTGTTACTCACTGGATTTGGCAGAATAAGCCATAGGTTTTTGAGATTTTTTTCCCAAAAAGTTGTGTGTGTGAGAGTAGGGTGGATTGTGAATGATATGCTAGTTGATATAGTGAAAAATTTATAGGTGGTTGTTATCATGTCTTTGTCATATAAATGTCTTAAAAATCTAAATGACCTATCAAATCATGTCATATATCGCTTAAATTTTTTAAGTGATAAACGACATTGTCATTAAGTTGTCTTGTCAATGTCAATAATTTTTTATTGAGTTATAATGGTTGAAATAAGATTTATTTAAAAAAATATAAACAACTAGAACTATTGAGAACCATACAAAAAAACATTCTTAAACAATATGTGATGCATCATGCATAATCATTATTACTTGTACATATGATTCTTCCATATTTCTTTATGACGTTGAACTTGTTTAGTTTCCTCGTCTTGAAAGTGTTCTTGTTCCGCCCATTCAACCATTTGATCGAAAGTGTAATCATTTTGTGTTACCTCTCTTCTTTCCTCTTCACTGTCACTTTTTATCAACTATTAACCTAAACCACCATTCTGGGATATTATGCGCAGGCTGACGACCTAATAATATCAAATGCAAAACAGCTAACTGACAAACAGCAACAGCATCCTCGTCTTGCAGCTTAAAAAACTCTTCACAATTAATCTTATCTAGCAACATTTGACCAGTTATATGGCCACCATCTATATCTGAGCCAAACAATAGTCTTTTAAATGAATCAATACCCTCTACATAGTGATCACTATTTTCCGGACCAAACCTTAACCCAGTTATAAGGCCCAAAAAAAACCTCCCCCCCACCGCCCCTTTTTTCCCCCCCACCCCCCTCCCGGCCCCCGCCCCCCAATTTTTTAGTTTTTGACCTCTTATATTATTTTTTTTTGGTTTTTTAAAAAATTTGAGGGAAAAAAAAAAAAAAAAAAGACAAACCCCCATATTAAGTTTTTAAAAAAAAAATTTGGGGGAAAAAAGTTTTTTAAAAAAATTAGGGAAACCCCCCCCCCCCCACCCGAAACTAAATTTTCCCCCCCGTGTTGGGTTTATTATTTATTGTTGCCCCAGCCCCCCCCCCCCCCAGGCAAACTCTCAATTTTGGCGACAACTCATAAAATGTATTAACACACAATTCTCCAAAGAATCGTCTATATCTAACAAAAAACCAAAACACGTGTTCCTAAATAATTGTTCCCTCACGGCTGTTCTAAATTTTTTGTCTAATCAATTTAAATCAACTCCACTTACTTTACTTGTCAAACTCACAGAGGATCCTATAATAAACAAAAATAACATAAAATATTAATATTTACTACACATATACATATAAAAAAATCACAATGCTAATGTAATACAAAACAAAAAATTTACCTGGTAATTCTCCATATTCCCTAATAAAATGAACAATTAGCAAAACCACCACAAATCCACCAACAACCGTTAACCACCACCACAAGAAACACACAGAAAACACAACCACCACACTCCACCACCGCAGCAGGAAAACCACAACAACAACTACACCACACCACCACAACAGCAGCACCACCGCCACAACCGCAACACAAAAACCAAAACCAAAACCAAAACACCACAACAGCACAAGCACCACTTTTCTTATGAGACTTCTACTCTGTAATTCTTATTCTGCTATAACAAGTTAGGATTTCCGATCATTATATTGAATAATCACCATGTATAGTCATTCGGATAGTCATTCGAGTTTTGATTCCCTAGCCCAATATCGCTCAAAAACAAAAAAAAACTAAAAAACAAAAAAAAAAGGTTAATATCGCTCAAAAAAAAAATAAAACGGGCGACATTGTGTCCTTTTATTCTCTTCGATAGCCCCCACTATGACAATATCGCTCAAAAACAAAAATAAAAACTTAATATCGCTCAAAACAAAAAAAAAACGGGCGACATTACTTTTTATTATTCCGAAATAGTATATATCGCCCCCCACTAGCCAATATCGCTCAAAAAAAAATGGGCGACATTATATTTTTATTATTCGAAATAGTATATATCGCTTAAATATACAAAAAGTGGGGCGACATGGGTCATTGTTTGAGTTGGGATTTATTCGAGAGTGTAATATCGCCCAAAAAATTAATATCGCCCAACTCATCGAGCGATATTGTGTCCATTTAAGAAAAGTGAGAAAAACTAGTCCACTGCGTAATAAAAGGTGTGAAATACGTCCTCTGCAGTAATTTTTGCTTTTTCTTACCCATGATCACTCTTTTACCTCAAAGAAGTTATAATCATGAAATATATATGCTTTCGTTATTGAGGTTTCCTAATGTTTTGGAAAGTTGGGTGCTTTCTAGATTCCTCACTTCATGCTCATTTTAATTTAGCATATAGTCTCCAAGTCTTGTGATACCATTTTTACAAATAAACATCCACAAAGAGTTGTTGTCAATGTGTGGTTGGTGTATTTTGATACATTTTCTCTCTGTTTCCTTATTAGGATTAAGCCAATCCAAATAGACAACACCTCATTTGTGATGTTTTTAATAATATAATGGGCGGATGGTAAGTAAAATCCCTCTTACTATTTAATTAACTCTCAATTTCTGTATACTAGATGTTAGACTTCAATTTTACGTGATGACATTACGGAATTACCATAGTCTATGGCTTCCATAGAAGGGTTGAGGCTTTTGTAACATTTCACTTTTCTTATTATTTCACACTTTTGTTTTTTTCTACTCTCTGTCTCTCTAAACATGGCATTCATATGGTTTGAGTCACCAAGATCACCGGATCATAGATTCTTTAGATTCTTCAATTGGTATCATCACCACGGTTTCGTTCTTGGGACAGTTTGATATCTTATGGTACGTTTGGTTCATATCTGTTATGTTTCTTAAATCTGTCAGGTATTGTGTTGTTGTTTGGCTTGATTTTCTTGGCAAAAAGATTCAAACCTTTTAGTCCTTTATCATTTTTTTTATTATCAAAAGTGGTTTGCAGTTTTTTTTCTGGTTGTATTTCAGCTTATTAAAGCTTAGTTTTAAGCTTTATATGTCATGGTTTATGGTGGGTAGCCTGTTTGTGCTTATTTTGTCCTTAAGCTAATGTTCAAGCTTACTGTTCTTGGCTTATTTCGAGCTTATTTATAAGCTGTTTTGTCTGGGCTTATTTTCGTCTCATCTTTGCATCTACAAACTGTATTTTAGCTCCTTTGATCTTATTCGGTCCATGTTTGAAAACATTGAAAACACATATCCAAATTTCTAATCAGGTTTTTGTTATAGTTGATGGACCACTGAAAGTGACAGGCGAATAATACACGTTTTGGGGCGAATTATACACTATACTTGGGCGAATTATACCCAAACTGTTGGGCTAATTTTACCGCAACTGTTGGGCGAATTATACCGAAATTGTTGGGCGAATTATACCAGTAGACTTGGGCGAATTATACCGCAATAGTTGGGCGAATTATACCAGTATACTAAGCGATTTATACCACCATGCCCAGACGAATAATAAAACCCACAAACCAAACTGGGTCAACTCGGTATTTACCGAGTTGACCAGGTCAAAACCACATCGAGCAAGAACAAAGACAGAAAAGATGATGAAGTAAACAAGAATCGACTCAATCAAAACCCTTCGACAATCATCAACAACATCAGCCACATACAACAACATCATCCAACAAATCCAATTACTAATCCTAAAACCCCTTCGTCACAAATCAATCACCAACACATCCATCTATCCTATCTCCATCTCTTACAACCTCAAGACTCGAAATACAAAAACTACAAGATCTCATATTCTTTCATTCGAGTGTTACATTAACACCAAGACCTTAAAAGATCAATTACATAAAAAGAAAATCATCATCGATCTATGTCGGGTATAACCCTTTCTTTTCAATATTCGAACGTAAAGAAAAATTCTTATCACACTTGGGTTATAGGATTTTTCTTTGATTCATTTGAAGAAACACAAAATATACCTACCCGAGACCTTAAGTAAGATCTTGATGCCGATGTCACTTGAGTTCTTCGTGGATATTTAGTTAACATAAAAAGGTTACTGTGTTTCAAATCTGAATATACGATGTAGATTTATTTATGGTTCGATGTAAATCAAAAGGGTTCATTTGGTTCATCATTGTTGGATTATGGTAGTTGGATGCACACACATACGACTAGAAGTGTGTGAGCCTATTGGGGGCACACACGTTAAAACATTTAGAGTACGTTTGTAAATTCACATACGTTTCTATGTAAACCGTTCGAACCTTAAACGACTAGACAAGAATCTTTAATGTTCTAACAAGCTAGCCAGCTATTAGAAGGTTCTACAGGGATGTCAAGTCGTGGATCTTGTGGATAAAGAGAAGGAAGTTTGGTGATAGTTTGGTGTTGAATGTAAGACTAAAAATCATGGTCTTTTTAGTCTTTATCATGATAGTATATCTGGGCTATAAAAATCTCCCTTTCCTAGCTCATTTTGGACGACGGGAAAAATAAAAAACAGATCACAACACACATTGAAAGGACACTCGTCCCACACATATTACATACGACACTGTTATTAAATCACTTTGCACCACGTTTGGCAAGCAAAATGTATTAAGCATTAATTAAATCCTAATTGTTTATATTTTTATTCCTATGTTTTTGAATTAACGAGTAAACAATTGATATTGTTGCATGAATATTGTATTATCATGTATGCATGTATGAGTTGCATCCATACAGTATATATATAATTCCATCCACCAATTATAAATTGTTCCTTCTTTTGTTTCGGTACAAAACACACTCTATTTAGAGTTTCGGTTTTCGGTTCAAGAAACAAAAAAATAACACTTGGTGTTTGAGACACGTGAAATAACGACTAGCATCGTGACGTACTTGTTTGACGTGTTTGTTTGAGCACTCTATAGGTACAAATTAGTCATTTTGTTTTCATGACATATGCGGTGACAACAAGGGTAGTATTCCTATTATTTTTTCATGTCCTTATTGTGTGTATATGTATGTTAATTAATATATCTAGACTAGATCTATCCGCTGAGCGTACTTCGTTAAGAGTTAAATTGGTTAACTTGATAGTTAAAATTCCAACAGTGGCATCACGAGCCAATTTGTTTAGTATTAGGCGATTTACTTTAGTCGCTTTATTTGTTTCAAGATCAATTGGCTAAGAGGTACGCTTTCTATTTACTTCTTATTACGTATTAACTATATGCTATTACTAGATCCATCCGCTGCGTAATCGTAGCTACTTGGTTAGCTAGAATGTTAAATCCCAACAGTGGCATCACGAGTCAACTCGTTTTAGCTATATGGGTTACACGTTTATGTTTTAATTATACGTCTAGTTTACATGCCTATTATTAAAACATATGCTAGGATCCGTTGCGTTTTATATTTTATTTATGTTTTACTAGTAAAATATGACAATGTTATGTGAATCCTTACCATAAGATGAATAAAATATGTAGATCTTGATCTTGAATTCTATTAAAAGTTAATATAAGTTAAAAAAGAAACTTAAAATTGTTAATTTAGCTTGTATGCTTCCTTTTTTGATTAATTGACTATTCCGGCTATAAGACCCACTTAATCACAATATGTGGTGAATGGGGCGATCTAGGTACTTTAGCAGAAAACCTAGTGAAGGTCTTATGGTTCTTCATTTGGGGAAGACTCACGAGAGAACTCAGATTTTACATGTTTACTTGTTAATTTAATATCATCATTAGCTTTAGTCTTTATGTGCATATTTTTACTTGATTACTAGTACTCGCGCATAATATGTATGCAATATGAACTAAAACCTAAAGAAAGATGATGTTAAAATAAGTCTATTAATTCATGTTCAAATACATGCTCATTGTGACCTATTATTTGTTTCGTGCAAAATTAGATTTTTGAGAAAATTAATAAGACTATAAACTATGAAACTTGATTTCAAGATTAAAAACTAGACGCTATGGACTCATGGGAAGTACGGCTCATCCACTAGAACAAACTATACGAGAAGTTTAATGCGGGTTGTTTTTACATAATGCCCTAAAGAAATAAGGTTTTTAATATGCTTCGCGCTAACCTGTTTCTCCGCTTCTTTGTGCGTTCGATTAGAGTTACCGTAAACCATGGCATGTCACTACAGTGTCATTACTAAAGGTTTTTAAAATCAGTGATACAAAGTTGTTTTGCATGCCTCTTTATACACGCATGTGACACATTTATGTGCATACCCCTAGGAAAATTTTAAGTCTATGCCATCCAACCGTAGAACACGTGCACTTGGTTTGAGTCTCTTTGTCAGACCTTGGACCCTTACTAACCCATGGTGAATTTTGCCTACTGGTCAGACCATTGACGATTTTTACATGTTCTCGTTTGGTCGACCTAATGCAATTCGAGTCTCTTTGTCAGACCCTGGACCCGAGGCATAAGATGATACTAAACATGCTCTTAACATTATTACATGCTGACTAATGTTTTGACAAGTATCATAAATCTATGAGTTTCATTAAAATGCAATTAACGCTCGTCGCTTACCTCTTGCCCTACTTGTTTTCTCACTGGTCAGACCTCTGGTTACCAAGTAGGAGGTCAAGATGGATCTTAGTCTTAATTAGTAAATTAATTGAGTAGTTAATTCAATTAAGAAATTAATTATCGAAAATACTAAAATTAAACTTTCTATATTCTAATTAATTTTGTTATTGCAACATAATTCGTAAACGAAAGTTTGTTTTCTTTAATAAACAAACATAGTCTCTTTTCCTATTAAGAAGTGTGAGACTTACTCCTATCTCTTCTCATTGGTTGACAATAATAAGATAGGGTTATAATTGAATTATTATAAATTATATTTAAACTCACTTTTAATCTTTCATTACCCTCTTCCGGTTCTGAAATCTTTGAAAGATAATATATTTTGTGTAACTAGAGTACATTTTGTCTATAGCTACCAAAATAATGACATCTTGCACTTGTCACGATGTATGAGTTTAAACCGCAACGAGTAAAGAAAATTACTAGCAGGTATTCTAGGTATTTTTCTTGGACTCACTTCATTCCTTATAGTGCTAAACACCCTTGTGGCTAGGCAGACCGATTAAGGAGGAATTGCATGCTAAAATGTTCAAGTTAATGAAAGCATGAATGGCTAGTCCCTCATCTACATAAGTAGAATTTCATATACTCTGTACAATACCTAAGTACATTGCTACTTGTAGGCATTCTAAGAGAGTAGGAAAGTAAATAAATCGCTATTTGCTTTCTACTGGTGATGTAACACTTACAATGTTGACAAATCCAGTGGGAGCTTTGTGTTTTACAACTAAAATGACATTCATGTTATGATGTCAATTTCAGTGGGAGCTACAAGATTTATTTCTTTGTTAGTTGCCCTTATTATTTCTAGCTTGCTTTGAAATAATTCATTACTTTCCGAATATGAATGACCATTGTTTATGGAAAATTGCATTTTATTTTATAGATAACCCGTTGCCTTTCCGATGTTGCTTTCCGAAAAGTTATCTATAGAATAATAATCCACAATTCCTTATTAAACGTTATGGTTTGAAATCTACTTGTAATATCTATGACACTATCATAGTCGTATTGTATTAAATAATGTTGTACTGTACACAAGTGGGAGAAATCTTAAGTGTGTGCAAGGAACAACATATAACAATATGATTATTGGTTTCTCTTGACCGCAAGGTAAGGAAGCTAATCATTCTACTAGGACTTAAACACACAAGGTTTTTGTTGTCCTATTACAATTAAATGTCAAGATATAATAGTAAGCTACTTCAACATTTTGACTACATGATTTAGTCAATAGACTTATGGTTAAATTAAATAATCATAATTATGAAGTATAAAATTAACTTGAAATTACTATTGAACTCAAGAGTTTGCGTTCATAATTACTTTAATTAGAATAATTATGTTCTTGTTAAGACATAATTATAAAGTCCTTGAATTTTTCAATGACTCATAACATAAAGTAAGTAGTAAAATTGTTATGTCTTCTTGATTAACACATGAACAATAAGGTCCTTAGAATTATAACGTATTCTTGACATGTTCTGTTTTCTTGAAACGCATGAACATAGAGTTATTGTACTATTCAAAGATATATACGTTATAGCATGCACTTGGTTTTAAAATACTTGTTATTCAATTTGGCTTGACCACAATGGTGAGTATTTGATCCAAAGATAATTAAGTTATCTAAGGGAATTCTAATGGAGTCTCACAATTCCAATGCTCATAGAATATCACATTATTATGGTATGTCTAATGTGTTGAAAAACTATTATTGTTTATTGTTTGAGTTTGATAACATTATGGCTCAACCTCCCAAAATCAATAAAGGTTAGAATTTTGCGTGTGTCATGGATACCTCAATATAGCTTCAACCTAGAAGGTATTCAAGACATTATCTATTTATGGATTGGGATGAATCTCATTATGTCTTGATTAAAGTTTTAAAATTTGTTAATATCTTATGAAGCATATTATTAACAAGCTAGAGATGAGAATGTAAAAAATGTTAATTTGTTGTCCTAATTAAGAACAATTTATTGTTGCTTAAATACTTAGTATTTAGAGAAGTATCTCTTCTTACAAAAGTAAGTGGGAGTATCTATAAATCTTGAAAATGTTCAAGAACAAAATACATAACCTTCTAAATTCACTTAATGATGTCATACTAAGGTTTTAAACTGAAAAATGTCACAAACCACAGTATTAATGTAACTTCATCATAATCCGTAGGACTACCTAATCATTGGAATGATATTTTAATATCAATGCTGATGAATATAAGTTAGAGGGTCTTATTAAACCTGCTAACTAATAAGATGAATTATCACATCTTGGATCTGATAAATATCTTGGAAATATGAATGATAAGATGTAATCCTTAAAAGGGCAATCAACGTTTTAAGCTTGATTGATTTTTGACCAAATAGTAAACCTGTGAGGTTAGAATGAGTTTCTTTTGAAGAAAGGCTCATAAGGATAAAGTTGTATACATATTAATGCCTGACTGATGACAAGAGTTATTAATCTTACTCAAGCAATTGACTATGATTAAATCTTTCTTTTCTACACGCATTAATTAAGTAAAGATAACTAATTGTCATACAGGTTTTCTTGAATCTGACATATGGCGAATTAAGGATCATAACTCTTTTCTTAATGATTACCTTGCGAGGACGATATGTAATCAAAAGGGTTATGAGTCTATATTCATAATATGACAATTAAGTTTTATAACTCCTCTTTCTTTATGATTAACTTTTGCGAGGATGGTGCTGTATTCAAATGGTGGTGATATGAGTTTTAAAATAATATTTACTAAAGTATACAGATACAAGAGTCCTAGTGTGGATTAGAAGATCTTAAGTTTAATCACAATATGGTTTCTGATTAAATTACGATAACTCCTGAGTATACCTGACATCAAGTGGGAGCACTATGTTTTTCCTAGAATTCATATGTTGTGTAACATATTGAAAACATCATTCCATCAAAGCTAGATATTAATCCTTAGGTTGGAATGAAACTTCACTTGAGAATTTAGGAAATAAAATAAACGACCTTGGAATAAATACATCATTGAAGCAAGTCTTAAATGATATATTTCACTTGAGATAATCTAATACATGGATGGAAATCTTGTGTTTTTTTTAACTAAGGATTCGTCATGTATATATAAATTATATTGTGTATGAGACTGGTTGTTACTTTTGCACAAGAGAAAGATGAGCTAACAACAACAGTATCTAATTGAGAGTGTTTAGATAACAATATCTAATTGAGAGAATTTAGATGACTGTTAAATACAAATGGCTACAAATTATATAAGGCATGATGTTGTTTGTGTACAACTGATGATGCTAGAGAATAATCAATTCTAGTTGAAGAAGGATTTCATCATTTATGATAAATCTGCTAACTAGATATGCTCAGCTAAGAGCATTGTTGCATTACACATTAAAGAATGAGAATACTTTACATTTTAAGAAACTGTAAAGATGACTGTCTGAGATAGGTATGTTGTTGACTTCAAATACCCTATAAAAGGTACTATTACCTTGTCCATACTATGACTCTTGCAATAGTATGCACGTGAACAATAAGACACTCATCTTATTATTCAAATCTTTCACAATATGTGAATTTGAATTTGAAACAAGTATTCGGAAAGTTTATTCAGATAACTATTTAGCTGTCTTGTAAAGAAAGAGTTGAGAATGTTGGAAACATTAGACTTCAACTTGCTAATTAGTTTCATGCATATCTGTTTTAGTATTTGGATAATTGGGATTGTAAGACAATTTTTACTTTCTGATGAATGAAGATACGTGGTATTTGTCATTCATACATATAATAATTGTTATCCTATATTTGCATGTTTAATCCATGAATGATTTCTTATCATTCTAAATATGTCCATTGTCGGTTAACAATATGGGAATATTTGTTACATAAGACAAATGTGAGTGTTGGTTGTATTCTTTGAATATATGGATTGTTCCCACCAAACTCATGTGTATTCACAAGGGATGCATATTGGATACCCCACCTTCGAATATTTACTTTTGGATCCTCGTCATGAGTAAATGTCGAATAATGGTTTAAAAGTCGTCCTTAGACTTGAGATGCAAGCAAGTTTTGCAATGTGTGGATATCACTTTTTGAGTCTAAGTCAAACGCTATCTTGAAAAAGGTAGTCATAAAGGCTATTCTTAAAAGTGATGTGAAGTAGCATTCCACACCACTTGTAGTCAACAAAGAATTTGTTCCTCCACTTAATATGTGCAGTATGATACCATGGGCCCTCTCCAGAATTAATCAGATAATTGCATGGCCGTGCCCAAAGGGTAATACAAGATGATTCTTGATTACATTTGGTATATCTGAATTATTTCTATAACGAGAAACATAATTTAAACTATATGGAATGAGTTAGGATCCATATACATGGTTTAAGGGTATCAAAGAACAAATGGATGATGATTAAAGCAAGAAATAAAACAACCATTAATAAGTTGAGATTGTTCTTGAAACTCTTATCTCATAATATTCTTAATATAAAAATAATTGTGTGGGTTGCTAGACTTTGCCAATTATAGGTATAAGTGTTAGGTGCTACTCCAACTCCCAAGTGGGAGCTGTTGGATTATGGTAGTCGGCTAGCACGTATACGTTACGAATATGTGAGCCTATTGGGGGCACACACGTTAATACACGGAGAATATGTTCTACACTTCACAAACATTATTAATACAAACCACAAGGACTAAAACCGATTAAGATATGATTTTGGTAATGTCTTAAAAGCTGGAAACCAATGGAATATTCCATATGGGTCTTACAGGTTTCGGTTTTAGATAAATAGGAAAAGGAAAAGAGAGTTGTGATCAAATTAGGACTTGTTTCCTAAGTTATCTATACTAGGGTATAAGGGTTATAAATACCCCACACCTTGGATTATTAACATACGACTCACAACCCTAAAAAACCTCAAATCAGTTTCGGTTTTCTTTGTTTCTTTTCCCAAACCGAATTCAACAAAACCCTCTCAAGGGTTATTTGATTTTCGGTTGTAACTCTACACCATATTCGATTAAACCTTAAAGGTTTTAATCAAACTCACTTCATCATTCTCCTAGCTCGACAATTAAAGATCTACACAAGGTGTTGTTTTGGTGATCCCTGGTTTGACGAATAACAGACCCAACAAGTGTTTCGGTTTGAAGGTTATTCGGTTCAAGAGGTTCGGTTAATTAGGGTTTCTATAAAACCCTAATTCGGTTCGCTTCATTTTTCAGTTACAAGTCAAGTGGTTGTTTGGTAATCGGGTTTATACAAGGGTTGTTTGGTTTGTGAAGTTAAGTCTAGACAACTTAACATATTCGGTTGACGTGATTGTGTGAGCAACCGTAGAGGCGGTAATTTAACCGCTACTCGTTTCAAGTTCAAGATCAAGAGGTAAGTAAATATTTACTTTGTTATAATTATTTACTTTATTAAGTGTTAATTCTATGTGCCTTAACTAGATCCAATCCGCTGCGTACTCGTAGCTAAACTAGTTACCTAGAATGTTAAATCCCAACAGATATTAAGTTAGTTGCTTCTTGACTAAAATCGTGAAAAGATTGTCTAATCGGTTTTTGAGCCTTATTCGTGACTAGACACTTTTAGCTCAAGGTAAGATAAGTGAGACATGTCTTGTAAACTTAGTCTAGTAGCCATTAAAGAGAGACATCCGACCTTTGGTGTACTTAGAATGCTTTTATCTTATTTGACGGGCAAAAGCCGTTGAAAATGGTAATTTTTTCTAGTAGTCAACATCTTAACCTAAAATATAGACTAAACGGTTTAATGTGCGCGAATATGAGTTAAGATTGAAATACGTAACTGTGTGAATAAATTAATCCTTATTCGAGTTTTAGTTCACCATTTTAATCCTAACTATTTACCACTGATTTCTAGGCAAACATACCCCTTTTAGTATAAGTTTAGTTTCTAGCTTTCCTTTAGATAACTTAGTTGCGTTAGTTTTATATTTAAAACCAAAACCTTTTGTGGTAACTAAGCATCAAACAAGATTTGACAGATGAATCTCAATTCACCACCCCTTTAAAATGACAACCCGGGAGATCAATACTTGCCAAGATATTTTTATATTTAGGTTTCTATAATCTTTCTAATTTTATAAATTATTTTTGGTGGTTAAAACGACAAACATCATGAACCAACTCACATAACAGACGTATAGACAGGTTTTAGTTAGTCAAAGGACTAAGATCTCATTGTCTAAGACGATCTTGGGTCTTGAGCTCCCTTTGGATAACTAACCAGAGATGAAATGTGTGACGCGAGATGCAATGCGTGAACCAAACCACAAAACTCCATGCAATAACATCACCTCTTGGTCTAACATCTTCCCAAGCTACACTAACTATGAATGGTTTAATGCAACCTAGACGATCCCTCCATACTAGAATATCCCTCTTATTAGCATAAATAGATGTAACAGGTGCATTATAAATAAGAGGATACCTTGTAGCCCATTCAATAGACCACTCTTGTGCGTGGTTCAGAATAACATCAGCAAGAGATGAAGTCATATTAAACTCGGATCTAGTAATCTGACGAGTTGTAGAGAGTCCATTAAGGGCATTTCGAGCTAAAATTAGCAAACCATCCAGAAATATCATTACCATTGCCAATATTATTATACCAAAAAACCTTCGAACAAGCGTTCGTATTTGAAGCAATTTCCGCCAACCCCACGTCATGCAACCACATAAAGGTTAATCCCAAAAGTTTCGTCCGCGAAGTTCACAAGAATGAATCCACTTTACCCAAAGCGACTCCTTAAAGAGTATTGATACTCAAATATGAGAGGTAAGAAGAGCTATATTAAAGAATTCGAGTCTACGAATACCCAAAACCCCTTTATTTTTAGAAAGGCATATAGAATCCCATGAAACCTTTGCTTCACTTCGCTTCATATCCCCTAACACCAAAGAAACCTCTCATGAGTTGCTCAATATCCAACATAATGCGAGTCGGAAGCAAAAAAACCGCAGACCAATAAACATGCATAGAATAAATAACCGATTGAACAAGCTGCAACCGACCAACAAATGAGAGAAACTCATTCTTCCCATTTCTAATCCTATTCTGAACTTTCTCAACAAGATCCTTACGGTCTCTATACAAGAGTCTTGTAGTGACTAAAGGAACACCAAGATATATAATAGGAAGAGTACCTTTTTGTAACGGGAGCACATTAAGAATTGCCAACTTTGTATGATTGAGAAAATTACAAAAGTAGGTTATCTTCTTAGGAAGACTTGAAACTAAACCAGAAACATTATTGAATGGTTCAAGAGCTCCCATAATAACCCTCGCCGAGTTACCATCACTTTGAGCAAAAAGAAATAAGTCACCCGGAAAGCATTAATTGATAATATTAGGACTCGTGAAATGATGACGGAAAACATAATCATCAGGATCATTCACCTTTCGCTTCACCATGAGGGTTAGAATTTCCATTACTAAAGTGAAAAGATAATGAGATAAAGGGTCACCTTGACGAAGACCTCTCTTGCCTTTAAAAAAACCATGTAAAGAACCATTAACGCTAACCGAAAAAGATACAGTAGAAACACACTCCATAACCTAAGAAACCATGCGCATATGAAATCAAAACTCAAGAAGAATCTGTAAAGGTTATTGATTGAATGAATTTCAATGTTACAAACGTATGTGTATATATCATACACAAGATGGGCCATAATACAAGACTAATGACAAATACAAATAAGGCCTTTGGGCCATACAAAATAATCCGCTAACATCCCCCCGCAGTTTGAGCGGGAGAGGAACGAACACTCAAGCTGGAGCGAAACTCGTCAAATAAAGCTGTAGGTAATCCTTTGGTGAAGATATCCGCATACTGATAACGAGAAGGAACATGTAAGACCCGTATACGACCAGTGGAAACCAAATCACAAACAAAGTGAATGTCAATCTCAATATGCTTCGTGCGCTGATGTTGCACGGGATTTGAGGAAAGGTAGACCGCACTCACATTGTCACAATAAACTAGGGTAGCTGTAGACAATGGTGTATGAAGCTCACGTAAAAGATTACGCAACCAGCAAGTCTCAGCAACTGCATTGGCAACACCCCGATATTCCGCTTCAGCACTAGAACGAGAGATGGTAAACTGTCTCTTGGACGACCAAGAGAGAAGATTATTGCCAAGAAAAACACAATAGCCAGAAGTAGATCGACGTGTAGTGGGACAACCAGCCCAATCCGCATCTGAATAAGCAACCAAAGTAGAGGTCGTGGACGAGTAAAGCTGCAAACCATAAGACAAGGTACCACGAACATAACGCAAGATCCGTTTAAGAGCTAAAAAATGAGGCTCTCGAGGATCATGCATAAAGAGACAAACCTGCTGAACTGCATAAGATATATCGGGCCGTGTAAAAGTCAAATATTGTAGAGCCCCAGCAAGACTGCGATATAATGTAGGATCAGAAACAGGATCACCATCAGCGGAGAGCTTGGAATCCGTGTCAACAGGAGTACGACATGGATTACAAGTGAGCATACCAGCACGCTCAAGCACCTCAGTAGCATACTTCTGTTGAGAGAGAAACATCCCGGAAGTATCACGAGTGACAGAGACACCCAAAAAATAATTAAGAGGCCCCAAATCAGTCATAGAAAACTCTGCGTGAAGAGAAGTAATAATCCGCTGAAGAAAAGCTGTAGAGGATGCTGTCAAGACAATATCATCAACATAAAGAAGTAAGTAAGCAATATCAGTCCCCTGTCGATAAATAAACAATGATGTATCACAACGACTATGATGAAACCCAACTCGAGCAGCATACGCAGCAAATCGCTGAAACCATGCCCGAAGGGCTTGTTTTAGCCCATAAAGAGATCGCTGCAGTAGACAAACATAATCAGGATGCTGTGAATCCCGAAAACCAGGAGGCTGTTGCATATAAACAGTCTCAGATAAATAGTCATTCAAAAAAGCATTCTTGACATCAAGCTGATGAACCGGCCAATGTCGAGAAATAGCAAGACTGAGAACAGTGCGTATAGTGGTCAGCTTGACAACCGGGCTAAATGTCTCATCTACATCAATACCTGCAAGTTGAGAACTTCCATTCGCAACAAGGCGAGCCTTGTAACGATTAAGACTTCCATCGGCATTATGCTTATGCCGAAAAAGCCACAAGCAACGAACAATGTTCACATTGTGTGGTCGTGGTACAAGTATCCAAGTTTTATTTTCAATTAATGCATTAAATTCATCAAGCATAGCACGATACCAATGGGGATCGTTAAACGCATGGGTGTAGGACTTCAGAAGCAGTGAAATGGGAGACACATAACAAACGTAATGTTTGGTAGGACGATTAGTACCGACACGGAAGCGAGTGACCATGGGGTGAGTTGAGGTGGGGTTCGGATTTACTGTTGGAGCAATAGTATGGGTTGGAGCCTGTTGTTGAACCGGAGGAGTGGGTGGTTGGGCTTGTTGTTGAATTAGTGATTTTTGGGCCAGTTGTTGTATTGGTGGTGTAGGAGGTGAGTTGGGTGGTCGGGCCAACGAAGTAGTGGGATGAAAATTGGTAGTAGGACTAGTGGGGTGGCGATGGGTAGTAGATGGACGGTTAGGAATTTTGGTTGAATTAGTGAGTAAGTGTTGTTGTATTAAATTTGGAGATGTGTCCAAAAAGGTGTATGAAGGTGAGTTATTCAGAGTCATAGACCCATACGGAAAAACCGTCTCATCAAACGTCACATGACGGGAGAGAATGATTTTATCCGTATTTAAGTCAAGACACCTATAACCACGGTGATTGGTTGGATAGCCAAGAAAAATGGAAGGTGTGGCCCGTGATTCAAGTTTATGATTCGTATGAAGATGTGGGTAGCAAAGACAACCAAATACACGAAGATCCGCATAATTTGGTTTAGTCTTAAAAAGGCGGGTGTGAGGTATCTCGTTTTGTATGGCGGTGGAGGGTAAAATATTCGATAGATAGGCCACCATATGGAGTGCTTCAACCCAAAAGGTAGGTGGTAAGTGTGCTTGGAATAGGAGAGTGCGAATTAGGTTATTAATGGTACGGATCATGCATTCAGATTTGCCATTTTGTTGAGATGTTTTGGGGCAAGAGAAACGAATATTAATGCCATTGGAGGAAAAAAGTTGGTGTAGGGCATTGTTATCAAACTCGCCCCCATGATCACATTGCAAGGATTTAATATCACACATGAACTGATTTTTAACAAATGCACGAAAATGAATAAATTTAGACAACGCATCAGACTTGTTGCATAAAGGATACACCTATAAATAATGTGAAAAATGCTCTAAAAACAAAACATAGTATTTAATGCTCGAGATACTCGAAAGTGGTGAAGTCCACAAATCCGAATGGATAATGTCAAAAGGAGAAGTAACAACTGTTTCAGAAAGCGAAAAAGGAAGCCTTACGTGCTTGCCAAGCTGACAAGCATGACAAAGCACGGGAGACTTCGTTTTATTACATGAAATGAAATTATTAGAAACTAAACTACGTAACACGTCACTTCCAGGGTGACCAAGTCGTTGGTGCCACGTATGCTGACTGACCAGAAAGGCTTTAGGATAAGACGGAGATGTGACCGGATAGAGATCACCCGTGCTATCACATCGGAGTAGAATTTGACGGGTCCAGAAATCCTTCACAGAAAAACCAAACTCATCAAATTCAATGGTACATTTATTGTCACGGACAAATTGTCTGACTGAAATTAAATTTTTGACAATATTAGGTGTTATGAGGACATTATTTAAGTGTAGGGTACGATGAGGGGTACGTAAAGTGCTATGGCCCGTATTGGTGACGGGAATAGATTTCCCGTCACCAACAAGGACAAATGGATACATGCAAGAATTAAAAATAGTGCTAAGATTACTTGTGGAAGAGTTAAGGTGAGATGATGCACCTGTGTCCATATTCCAGTTGAGGTCAGCAGGTTCCTAAAGAGTCATGGTATTAAGAGCTTGCGGGAGATATGTCTCCTGACCATATGCATTAGGCTGTGAGGCAATACCCGAACCTTGGACAGTGGAAGCGAATAGAGCTTGTTGCTGTGGGCTAAACGCATGTTGGGCCTGCTGATGTTGGGTCGAAGTAAAGCCAGGTGGGGCTGATGATCTTGGGCCTGGCACCGAATTGTGGAGAGGCTGCCTTTGTCCACTTAAGCTATTCAAACCATACTGGGCCAATAAAGATTGTTGGGCTTGAAGTAATTGCAACAACTGTTGCTGGCGTATCACATTTAAACCACCAGAACCCACACCATTTTGCATGAAACGCACCCCCTGACCCCATTGATTAGTACGTATGTTTTGTGATGAATTAGAGGGGGTGTGAGTATTACATGTGCCACGATTGGAGTCATGTACAAATCGGCAACTATCTCCCCAATGACAGAAACCACGACCAAAGTTACGACAAACCTCGATGCTTGTGTTGGGTTTGCGATTGTTACGATCGCGGGTATTGCGATTGTCACCCCCACGTGGTGTGTTTGAAGCAGCAAGAAGCACTTGAGGAGCACTAGCAGTCATATTTGTTGGCTGTATGGGAGATTTAGACCGGAGTCTCATCTCCTCGGTGCTAACCATCGACCGCATGGTAGCGAGGTCAGGAAAGGGGTCCTTATGGGCGATGATTTGTGCAAGGCTCCCGTACTTGTCACTCAAGCCATTAATGGCATAAGTAACAACGTCATCCTCACTAACATCCGATCCAAGGTCACTTAGCAAGGTAACAAGAGAGTCAATTTTCGAAAAGTATTCGTCGGCACTTTGATCTCCCATGTGAAGCATACGTAGTTCACCTTTTAAAGCAACCGTACGTGTGTGTTTGTTGTCTTGAAAAAGTTTTTCGACCCGTTCCCAAGCATCACGGGCTGTTGTAGGGTTAATCTTAATAAACCGTTTTTGAAGTGAAGGCGATAGTGTGAGTATGATCCATGATTTTACAATGGAGTCGGCTGTAAGCCACTCTTCCGATGGTGGCGTAGAGGTAGAGGCATCATCGGTTTTTGGTTCAATGTGTTTTAAAACATTGAAGTTGTTGCAGTGGATCGTGAAAAAATAGCGCCATGATGAATAGTTAAGCTCGTCAAGATCAAGCTTAACGGGAACAAGGTTGGTGATGTTGTGGACGGCGTAAAGTTTTTCAACAAGTGTCAAGGCAGGGGCGACCGGAGGCATGTCGGAGTTTGTCATGGCAGTGGTTATTAGGATGAGATGGATCTGGTTTGTTTTTGTGTTTTAGGTGTTAAGTCGACTGTTAAATCGACTAGGGTTAAGGGCAGAAAGCGACGGTGGGTAATTAGGGTTAATGGAGGATCGGTATGTGGCTATTAGGCCTGATACCATGTAAAGGTTATTGATTGAATGAGTTTCAATGTTACAAACGTATGTGTATATATCATACACAAGATGGGCCATAATACAAGACTAATGACAAATACAAATAAGGCCTTTGGGCCATACAAAATAATCCGCTAACAGAATCATCCTAAGAAAATCCCAGTCAACAATGTCGTAAGATTTTTGAATGTCAACTTTAAACGCACATCTCAGAGGGCCTATATCCAAATGATAATTATGCATAAGCTCTTACATTAAAAGAATATTATCCGAAATTCTTCTACTCTGGACAAAAGCCAAGTGGTTAATACTAACCAAATTAGTAAGACTATCCTTAATACGGTTAGCGATAATCTTACTTATGCATTTGAACAACACATTACAACAGATATGCGGAAATTTTTAGAATAAGGGCAATGATAGTATGATTAAATTCTTTAAGAAATTTACCACATACAAAGAATCCACGAACCGCATCAGAGACCTCAGCCCCAACAACCTCCCAAGAACCTTTGAAAAATGCAGGCTTATACCCATTCGGCAGGAAATTTATCATTGCGCATCGAGAACATTGCCGCCTTTATTTCGTCATTAGAAATATCACAAATCATAGCATACACTTAACCTGTTGATAAACAGGTCTTAGGTATTCAAATCATTTGTGGATTCACGTTGACCAAGAAACTCATAAAAATGAGTAACAAAACCCTCATGAACAGTGGCACCCTCAAAGCTCATGCTATTCAAATCTGTAACCCTATCAATCCTATTACGCGATACCCAATTCTTTGCGACTTTGTAAAAGTAGGTCGAGTTACAATCACCAACGCGAAGCCATTCAATCATGGCTCGTTACTTCAAGAAATGTTCCTCATCCAAAAATGCTTCGTTGAAAGCTTGAAGATAGGCTTTCTCATCTTCTCGTAATGTGACATTCGATGGGTCTTGATCAAGCGCTGACCGCACTTCATCAAGCTCAATCCGAAGCCTTTTAACCTTTTCATGCAAGTTACCTTTATCTCGAAGCAATTTCCTTAGCAGCTTTTTTGATGCCTTAAGCTTGTTTACCACTTTGTACATATCATGACCGTTCACAACCATATGTCCATATCCTATGTGCTAGAAACAACTCTTTTGAAATTTTCATTCCTTACCTGCAGATTAGAAAACTTGAAAGGTTTAGTACGTAAAGGAGATTGTCTAGGAATTCTAACGATAGCCGGCAAATGATCCAATATACGATACGGTTGAAATACAACATTTACTCCAACAAAAACATCATGGAAGTCCAAGTTCACCATAACACAATCAATCTTCTTTAATACCCTATATTCCCATTTTGATTTTTGGTTCCACGTAAAGTGAAGGCTAGTTTTCTTCACATCCGAAACCTCAATATCTTCCACACATTCTTTGAATTCTCTCATAAAAATGTATAATTGAAGTACCACAAGCATAATCCTCCAAGTTAAGAGCAATATTAAAATCTCCTAGTAAACACCATGGCTTTCCTTGCGTAAAAGCCTTATGAATGCGCCGAATGCAAGAATGCGCTAGTGTGTGGTTTGTCTTTTCTCCATTGTTTGTCTTTTTGTTTTTTATATGCTAACAATTACCGTGCATTTCCACCTTCCATAATGCGCCTATGAATGCGCTTTGTTTTGTATTTTTGTGTTGAAATGCACTTCATTTTGTCTTTTTATGTTTGAAATGCGCCTAAACTAGGACCGTTGATCAAGGCCGGTCCTGAGTTTTCGGATGTCATGGGCGAGTCCATTGAAATATGCCCCTTGTAAACAAACAACACATTTTATTTTCGGATGCCATGGACTCATTATTTTCTTCAACACTATTATTATTATCTTTCGTCCTAACTACGAACCCATCCATAGAATCGTGTTGAGGTCGCTTTAATTATTGTTGATTTTTTTTTCGCTTCCTATTTTGGGCAACGCAACTTGACAAAATAAAGTGTAATTTATATAATATTCTACTAAAGCAAAAATCTTTTACCTAGTAAAGGAAAACAAAAAGTGTGAACTTTTGCATTTCAAAAGAAAAGAATGTTTCCTTATTAGGTATGATGCTTCAAATTTTATATTATTTTTGAATATATGTTTAATTAAAAAGTTTAAATACTTCTAAATTTGGCATTATTTTGGTGGAGAAATCTGATGGAGAAAAAAAAACACATAAAAATATATGTGTCAAATTTAAAAAAAAAAACTTAAAAAAAGAGGAGGTCATTAATAAAACTTTAGTGGTTTAATTTTAAATAAATTATATAGAGTTAAGAGTAAATTTATAAATTTACAAATTTTATTATAACTTTAAAAAATAAACAAATAACCCCTTAAACTTTATACCCCTAGACTTTATACTTTAAAATACAACAAATGCAAACAATTCTTATTTTCAACAAAGATTTAACATTATATAATATATTTTTGATATATAATAATATACGGAATAAATACATATAACCCTATAGATATATAATTTTATATATATATATATATATATATATATATATTTAAAAAAACATAATGTATAAGCCTCGTGCATGCACGGGGATTAAAACTAGTAACAAGTATGGAACAATATCACCTGATCAAATCGATAAAGAGAAGAAAAGATAATCGGTTAATTCGTTTACTGCCATAATTGTTTCCAATGCAACACTTAATTCACGTAAGCACAATTCATAAATCGCCAATGTCTCGTTGTAAATCTTTAGATGACGTGACTGGGAGTGGTGTTTAACTGATTCCTTGTAAATATATAGATGATCGTTTTTTAAAATTATGTAGTTGAAATATTCGTAGGTTTAGTTGAAACTTGATATATAAGTGGGCTTTGGTGTCTAGTATATATAGATGATCGTATTTTAAAAGTATGTTGAAATATTCGTGGTTTTAGCTGATAAGCACAATACGACGTGTATTATGGCGTGAACAAAATTTGGCCCAAAATAACGGCTCAAAAGCTCAAATTTATTAAATAAAAAACAAATTACAAAACATACCCTCAAATTATGCAACAAGTTACGAAAACAACCTTGCACTTTTAACTATTTACAATTTTTTTATATAACAAATTTTATTTATCAAATATATAACACATATCTACCGATTCATTAATAGAAAATATATTGCTGAAAAGATCTTCGAGTTGCGAATAAAACGAGCCTAATATTGAAATACTTTTGACATACGTACAATTTTATAAAAAATGTTGACCTTTACTATATATTTTTGAAAAAAAACTTTCAAAACATACCACTAAACTAACTAATAACTTTAAAATAAACACCAAGGGTCAAAGACGTGTAATTCTATGAAAGTTTAAGTTATATAAATAACCCTATACTTTTTGCTATTTACGACTATTTTATATAACAAACTCTCTTTCACAAATATCTAACAGATATCCGTCAACTTCTTTGATAAAAAATATACCGACGACCACGCCTATGAATTACGAACAAAACGAACCCAATATTGATGCTTTTAAGATGCGTACGTCTTTGTAAAAAATGTCGCGATTAATATACATTTAATAAATATGTTTTCAAAACACACCCTTAACCTATCTATTAACTTTAAAAACTACCCTAAAGTTTAATGAAAGCTAAATATGTAAAAGTGTATGTAGTCTAAAGGCTAATGGTGGACAGTTCTATTAAAGTTTACTTCTTACAAAAAATTACTGACTACACAATTACGATAATGCATCTTCGAAAAAAAACAAAAATAGCCCCGACGCAACGCGCTAGCCGAAACAACTACCAAAATATATATTTGACAATCAAAGATAAATAAGCTCGCTGCAACGCGCGTGGCAACAGATTTCAGTTGAACAAACATGTAAAATTACATTTATATATAGTCTGAAAAATGCATATGAAAAAATATACATTCGAGAAAAATAGTAAATTGAATGGAAAAAAATGATAGTAATCATCTATTCAACAGTTCAAGTATTATACAAATTTAAGCAAAACGAGCGGTTTTTCGTACCAAATTTATGCAACAAAAAGTTAAAAAAAAGGGCCAAAAATTTCGAATGAAGCTTCACTTCTTATGTAATCGATTCGTAAAAAAATAAGCCGCGCCGCAACGCGCAGACTATCATGCTTGTTTGAAATATAAGTGGGCTTGGTTTTAAAATGACTGAAATGGGCTGAATTGGACATATTATAAATATACACAATTGTCGACTAATACGCAGTCGTTTTGGGTCATGTGCTACAGTAACGGGCTCTCATTTTGGGCCAGCCCGATTTTAGTTGTTTTTTTTTTAATTTGTATGCACAAATTAGGAGGGAAAAAAAATATTACAAAAATTCTGATTTATTCAGATAAAAAAAATACCCGCGGAAACATCTTCGATACCTAATAACTTAAAAATAATCGACATGGTCACAAACGTACAACCCATTATATTAAAAAAAACCCATATAGCAAAAAAAAACACTTTAAACATGAGGCCCAACACATAAGCCATATAAAAAAAATTGTTACTAATATACACATTTGTCGACAAACTAGCTTAAAATTCGCATAAAATGTGGCCCAAAATTTGGCTCAAAGTAAAAAAAAAAATACAAAACGGTCCCTCAACTTTTAACTATTTACGATTTTCTTAAACAAAAACAAAATCCCCGTATAAAATAAATATCAAGACAAAACAACGTCAGTTTTTTATTGTTCACGATATTAACTTTTTTACATTCATATAACGGCAAAAAAAAAAGATATCGAACCGTTCCCAAAAAAAGAAATATGTACGATGAAAAATTAACAACCTTCCCAAATCGCAAAAAAAAAATTCCCAAATACTAAAAAAAAGAAATATCACGGGAAGAAAAAATTTACCATGGGAGGAAAAAACCAACAACATTCCAAAAATAAGCCCTGAAGATAATAAAAAAATCCCAAAAAAATAAAGGAAAAAATAAAAAGTCTGGCCCAAAAGTCAACAAAAAACTACAAAACAGAACAGGAACCCTCACTCTTTAATATTTATGCGATTTTCTTTACACAAAATCTCCCGTAAAAAAATTACAAACCGTACGCCAAAAAAAGAAAGTATCGTGAAAAAAATTAGCCCGTCACTCAACGCTGACATAATTTTTTTTTCCCCGAATCAAATAAAAAAAAGGAAAATATTAACATTTAGCCCGTTCATAAGCAATTAACGCATATACCGCAATAAAAATAATCCCTTGTGGGAAACGTAAAAAAAAAATAATTGCGGGAAAAAATTTAGAGTGCACAAAAAAATTACAAAAGTTCCCGATTTATTCAGATAAAAAAAAATCCCGTGAAACCGGTCATCGGAAACCTAATAAACTTTAAACATAATCGATATGGTCAGGCAAACATAAAACCAATTAAAAAAAAAAAACCCATATATGCATAAAAAAAAACAACGACTTCTTTTCTAAACATGAGGTCACAACACTAAGTCCATAAAAAAGAAAATATTTACTAAAAGTATACACATTTGTCGACAAACATAGCCTAAAAATCGTCATATAAGTGTGGTCGCAAAATTGAGGAATCTGGCCCAAAGTCAAAAAAAATAACACAAACTGGCCCATCAACTTTACAAACTATTTACGCAGTTATTCTTACACAAAAAATCCAGATCAAAAAACAATTAACAAAAAAAACACGTCGCGAGTTTTTTATTGATACCAACATTTTGTTACATGCATCAAACCGCAAAAAAAAAAGATATCAACCGGCCCAAAAAAAGAAAATATCGTGAAAAAATTAACCTGTCCCAACGCCAAAAACAAAAAAATCCCGAAACGTCCAAAAAAAGGAAATAACCCCGTTGGAAAAAATTAGCAAAATAACCCAAACAAGAAGCCATAAATCTAGCCCAAAAGGTAAAAAAAAACATACAAACAGTTACTAATCAACCCTCACGATTTTAACTATTTTATGATTTTCTTACACATAAATTCCGTAAAAAAAAAGACAAAACCTTCCCATAAAAAGAAAAAAATTCCGTTGGAAAAAAATTAGCCCATTCCACAACCGCAAAATTTTTGTTTCCCCGAATCATACAAAAAAGAAAATATTAAAAATTAGCCCGCGCATCAACTCAAAATGTGCTCGCACCAAAAAAAACCCCTGAAACGTAAAAAAAATTTATTCAATAAAAAAATTAGCCCCGCCGCAACGCACGGGTTCTTTTGCTTGTTATATATACACATGGACATTTATATTGATGCCCTCTTTTGGACTGCCCTTGGGCCGTCGCCCACGTAGCCCATAGCCAAATCTAGGCCTGCCGTTGATTAAGAATTTGTCTTCCATCTAAACAGAAGCGCACATTTATGTTCATTTTTGTAAATAAGAAATGTGTCGCCCATTTATGTATTTGTGTTCATTATTGTACGTACATATAAACGATGATATGCTAATATTGTTACTGGAACTTGAAATGAATCATGCATTGCTATATTTGATCATTTTCATTTTTGTATCACAGAAGCGTGCGTGGTCCCAATATCTACTTACATATTTCAACTTTTGGATTCAATCATACAATTTCTTTTGCTAAAGCGAAATAGTACTATTCAAACATTGAAGCATACTACTAATATTTGATGAATACAAATGATCCTACATCAACTTTTAGTTGTTATCCATCATTAATGTGTTGCATGTTTCACGTTACTAACAAAGTTTTAATATCAGTATATATGTATTTTTTATGTGTAGCTTAACAATAATCAACGTTTTCTGACAATTAAGACGTTGAACTAATTATATTTGAGGCTAAACATTTAGCTTATAATTTTGGACCATTCTGATGCATTTTGTTTCTTCATACTTGAAGGAAATTCATTTGTCACACGTACCAGAAAAATGGTTAGGCACTATACTAGTTACATTGCCGTTAAAAAAAAAAACTAGTTAAATTGATAATGGCTCAACACTTGTCTTTTTAAACCCATATGTCTATTGGGCCGAAACCCAACCAACCGGATAATCACAACCCGCCAACAAAAGCAGTTAGAAAATGACGGTTATATAACTGTAAAACAGTTATATAACCGAAAAACAGTTATATCTGAAAGGTTGTGACAGTTAGAAACGAACCATCACAATGGTTCAGTCACACCCGTTCGTTTAGTATATATAGGAACATTTCTGTAATTCAAAATATGATGACAAGTTTATTAATAAGAAAGATAGGATTTTGATATATTTGATTCAAAAGTTTTGTTTATTTCGATCCAAGATCAAGTTTATATCCAACAATGTCACGATCCCATAAACCTTCTTCACTTTTTACCTTTTTTGCAATGATGACTTCATCAATCAGGCAACAAAGTGTCTAGTCGAGCTGGTATGTTTAACAGCCAAGCAAATTTGTACTTTGTGAGCATGGTGCCAAAGATCGAATACTAGCATGAATTAGCGGAAGTTAGGCATGTTTATATATCATGTGAACTGAAATGACCCAAGCTCCCGCCACTAGAAGAAACGAGCCAAAGTGGTATTCGGATGACTCATTGTTTTATCTATAACACGAATACATAATTCATAGAAGAAATCCTTTCGTGAGTCATTGGTTTTCGTGCTTACTATGTTTCAAAGATTAGACTAGCAAATCAATAATATGTGAAGTCCCCGCAATTGGTAGCCTATGTGGTGGAAATTGCAACATAACAGGAAAACTCACCGGTTTATATCCTGTCCTTATAATGATGTATCCCCATGCCTCTTTAATCATGGTGTTAAACGAATTACATCTCATATGTTAACCATGGTTAGTGGGTGCCATGAGGTTCGGGTCGGTTACCCTCCCTTTTTATTTATTGTATAAGAACACTCTATGTATCCCCCATAGTTAATTATTTGAAATAACTGCAACTGACCCCGTTACTATTGATTTTCTCTTAATAACATGAGTGAAGGTACCTATGTTGAAATCGGCTTAAGCGCGCACATATACCCCATGTTGACACATACATGCATATGCTGTACAAAGTACCTAGTGCAAATGAAGAATAAATGTACTGTATTGTATTTTGGTTACAATGATACCCCATGGAGCGTCATACAGTATCCTATATATGATGATCTACAGGGAATGACGTAAGTTCTTCAGCTCTAATCAGCTGAGCAAAAAGGCCCAAACGAAAATAATTAATAAAAAGGAAAAAATGAAGCTTCAAATGATCATTAATAATACGTAGTACTTTGGTTTTTAACGTATCTCCGTGACCGTGTGGGGTATATGTCACTAGCCACGGTGGCCTACTAAATATTCCTTTAAATTCGGGCAGACTTATGAATAAGCATCACAGTACTATAGCACCTTTTAACATGAAGACATGGCTTTTGTATCATGTTCATTTACTTGCATTGTTTTCGTGGTAATGGAATAGAGCTGGTCCATGATACTTGTCACATAAATCACGGTCAAGTTCCAAACTTCCATCTCCGACTTCCACAAAATTGGCTGAATGGTATATTTTCATTGCAAGACAATTAGTAATAATTGTTCCGTTTACATATATTTCCACAATCGATTTAATATTTTGTTAACATTTTAACTAATATTGTGTTATATATTTCGTCTTTGCATGGTTTTCTGGGTGTGATACGTGCAAAAGACCAAAGACCACTATGAAGTTAATAACTGTCACACGTTGGACGAGAGTCTAGAAGTACCATACACTAATATAGGAGCCACGATTAGCACTTGTTCCATGCATGCATGATTTCAGTTTCTAGAGTAGAAAAGTAATGGGTCACGTATGGTAGTTATGTTACTCCCTCCGTCTCACATTAAGTGTCCACTTGATTTTTTCAAAGTCTTTTTTCTTCAACTTTGACCTTAATGATTTCTTCTTATGTTATATGATACTTGATGCAAGATATATAAATGGATAGAGTTTTGAATATATTTTTCGTTGGTATAATTTTCGTTCAATATTATATAACACAAACAAAAATATTTATGGTCAAAGTTGAGGAAAAAAGACTTAAAAGATTCCATTGTGGACACTTAATATGGGACGGAGGGAGTATTTGTTAACTGCTCATTTTATCCTATTTATATGTAATCTTTGTGTTGAGTAAGACAGAGAAGAAAAGAAATGAAAAGTTAGTTAAAAGTTTAGTAGTTAGTTTAATTATGTATTAGGAGAGTGATCATCTCAAATCGATCTTCTATTAATGGTGCTTTCATTCCAACGTACTATGCCTCCATCAATCGAAGAGTCCGTGGCTTTCATGTCCAAGAACGTCGCGAAACTTGTCGCTACCAACACCTTACACAACGAACAACTAGCCGCATCAACCGTCAAACTCAAACTTATCAACAAAGAACTTACAATCGCTAATGCACAGCTATTGGCTACTATTAGCAAAACCAAGGCTGAGTTTCTCACCGCCTCATCACCTGTTACCAACATAGAAAACGTCACAACCTCAAAAACCACAACCGATCATGTCGTCACTGAAACAATATCTCTCATTCCCAAAATCAATAAAACAGAAAACAACATCGTTATGACGCCTGTCGACTCCTTTTCTTCTATGACCGAGAAAAAAAATGAGGTCGCAACACAAGCTCGACTTTCCCTTTCCTCGCTGCCCACTTTGCCTGCCAACCCCACACGTAAACTTCCAAAAGTTCGACATGATATTGCCATCTTCCATCGAATCAACCTTCATGAGACTTATGAGACTTATAGTGTTGCTACTTTCATTGATGAGAAGTTCGCCATATTCCGTTTCACCGAGACAATTCATCGTGGTCATCAATGTTGTCCACCAAAGCTTGTGTTTCTTCGCATCGAATCGAAACCACCTTGGAGGCCACGTGACACAAGAAATAACGCCATGAGTCTTGAGGACAAGACTCATTTTCAGGCGCGGAGTATTGATACGTGCAAAAGACCAAAGACCACTATGAAGTTAATAACTGTCACACGTTGGACGAGAGTCTAGAAGTACCATGCACTAATATAGGAGCCACGATTAGCACTTGTTCCATGCATGCATGATTTCAGTTTCTAGAGTAGAAAAGTAATGGGTCACGTATGGTAGTTATGTTATTTGTTAACTGCTCATTTTATCCTATTTATATGTAATCTTTGTGTTGAGTAAGACAGAGAAGAAAATAAATAAAAAGTTAGTTAAAAGTTTAGTAGTTAGTTTAATTATGTATTAGGAGAGTGATCATCTCAAATTGATCTTCTATCAGGGTGTTGATACAAAAGTTAGGTTGGGTCTTGTTTAGTCCGAATAAGTGGCTATTTGAGTATGTAATGCCTTATTCTTGTATCAAGTGAACTTGTTTGAAGGACCCTGCATAAGGAATAAAACACCGTCAATCTTATCGTGGGAGCGGATCCCACGATTGGACTCCGGCGTGAGAGAAAGTATATAGCTTTTGAGAAGTAATCAAATGTAATTAGGGTTTTTGCCAGATACCTGTATTGATGACAATTGCGTTCCTTTTATAGGCTAAATAACCCTTAGGGTTTCCATAACTTTCGGCCCAAGACACGTCCGATATATAAGGGATTCGGAATTATCCTAACTGAATTAAATAAGTAAAGCATATCTCTTATTTAATTAGGTTATCCTTTTTTAAAGATAACTTGTGAAGATACCGCGGCCACGGACAGCGTGCCGGTAGTCGCGACCCGTAGGTCCAGGAGGTCATGACCGCGATGCGTGGGCCGGAGGCCCATTATCAGCTACCAAGCCCATAATAGTATGAGTGGGCCGGGCCGGTCCATACTATACGTCATCATGTCCCCCCAGTCTAGGAGATGTGGCCGTGGCCGGGACCGCGGTCACGGTTCCTAGACTACAAATACCTCGAACCTTCCTGGAAATGCGTAACCTCCGAAACCGTATGGTGAGCCCCGTAGCGTAAGAATAGGACCCATTTATCAAGAAACGGCGAAAATGGCTGAATGATGGGACGTGTGGGCCCACAACCGGTTCATCTGCCTCTCAATCGTAGCCATCCAAAAAGTAAGTAGAGGACACGTGTCAAATATCCAACTAGGCACATTAGTCGAGGACATAGTATAAATAGGGCGAGCGAGCAATGTGCTTGTTTCTACAGTTTTCGAATTAAAACCACCATTTTTACACACCAACCGTACCAGGCACTTATACCCACGGAATCCCCTCACTACAGGTTAGTACACCACGCCTCTTTGTAAAACTAATTAAAAATGGGTAGGGATAAAATACGACTCGAGAACGCCGTATCAACCATCTCCCAAGAGTATCTGCTAGAGTTTACCTCCGAGTACGGTATACCAGAGGGCTTGCATCCTGAGTTGCCTGGTCCAGAGGAAACGATCGTGGAGTTTCCGGAGGGCAAAGTCGGTGTGTACACCAAGTTTTTTGAGTTTGCAAATTTTCGCATCCCCATATCACAATTCCTCTTTGATATCCTTGGTCATTACCAAATTCATTTGTCACAATTGTCAGTGATAGGCGCGGCCAAAGTGAGTCACTTTGAAATCAACTGCCGCGTCCTGAACATAATTCCCACACTGAATTTATTCCGTGTGTTCTACATTCCTTCTTTCAACTCGGGATGGATGTCTTTTAGCAAACGACCAGGGAAAAACACCCCACAGTGTTATACAAAACCCCTGGACTCCTTGAAAAACTGGAACAATCGATTTTTCTAGGTGGACGAGAAAATATTTCCCACCGTGTCGTGGACTGCCGCAGAAACCTCCAAGGATGGATGCCAGCAGCGAACTCCTATTCCGTCGCGACGTGACAGTATTGGCATACACACCGTGCCCCTAATCCAAAAACAACACGAAGCCTGTTATGCCTAGTAGAGTGCTATCCGTGAGATACTTTATGGGGGATGACGTATACCCTACATTTTTCTATGACGATGACCGGGGTGGGTGTATATAAACTGTTTTTTACTTCACTTATTCATGAAAATATACTAACACTTCCTTTGTGAATGCAGATATGGACTTGTTCAACTTGATCAGTGCACCAAATCCCACTAAGGTGAAGACTGGACCCGTCCTCGTGCCGCCCATGAGGTACCACTCCTAACTGTCACTGCAAGTCATGTGATAGAAATGGAGGATGCGGCCGTGGCATCAGAATCCTCAGAAACACCGTCCACCATAGAGAAGTCGCCGCTGGACTTTGCCAACGAAGACCCGCCTCAAACAATCACTAAGAGGGGTAGAACAAAGATCGATCCAGGACCAAAGAGGCCTATGAAATCCCTTGCATCAGGAAATGCAATCGACCACGGGGGTCGCTCTAAAAAAATGCCTAGAGAGAGGTGGCCGCCATGGGGACCCTTGTGATCAAAGGCGCCGTAAAAGGTTAATAATGTAGGCGAATTAAAATGCACCGCCCAAAGTAATGAGGAGGGGATCATGACCCTTCCGCCATGCGCAGAGTCCGTGAGGGAAATCCTATCTTAATGGGGTTGAGATACGGTCTCCAATAATACACGCCTGCTGCACAGGACCACTAACTGCAACGAAAAGTGTAGGCGATCCACTAACAGCATGTCTTATGCGAAACCGCAACCGTACCCCGAGCGAGAACTGGCCCAGTAAGAGAATCCTGTCCTAACGTGCCCTTGTTTGAATGTATGTTAAGTCAAAGTGTAATACTAACAAATCATATGTGCCTCATAATGTGAATGCAGATCTTCCAAGGAAGCAGCTACCGAGATCCTCACCAAAAAGGTTGCTACCACGGAGGTTAACATCTAGTTCTCCGTGAGGAGTCCAAAGTCAGGGAGAGTAAGAACCTCCGCCCCTCCGAGTCGGGTCACCGGGGATATCTAACAACCGGGGATGGGCGTGACTAACAACTGCCACCAGGAATACCCAGACGTGTGCCGAAGACATGGTTGATCACATATTGCACCAGGGTATATTCTCTGAACTGCGTCACTTGCCCAATGCAGATTTTCTTAGCTAGTATAACATGAACCTGGCGCGGCAAGTGGCCATGGGTTCTCAACTAAGGCTGAGGTTTGAGTAAGAGGTCAGGCTACTGAAAAAGGCCAGGTCCAAGATAGCTAGACGGGATCAGAGGATCCAAGTAAGGGAGGAGGAAATAAAAAAGCTGGATTAAGAAATTAGATCCCTCAAGACTGTGGAAACAAAAGTACACGGCCTCGTAATTAGGCGAAGAACATAGAGACCTTCTTAGGCCGAGTTAGATATAAAAAAGGCCGCGGAGTTAAAAATGTGTGACACTAACAAAGGAATAGAAAGCTTCAGTGGCCCAGTCGCGTGTCTTCAGAGTAGAAACTAATCAACTTGTCCAAGCAAGCGTCTACTCTCCAGACACCAAGTAACGCGAGGTAAGGTTAAAAACCGCCTTTGGAAGAGGTTCAAGAAATACAGGATGAACAAGGTTGACCAACGTTGTGCAAAGATAGATGCTCTTTTTGGATAAACTAAGTGTGGATTTTGATGAAGAGTTGTATCCGCACATGTTGACAGCGATCACGGGCCATCGCTGGGTCATTAGGCACGGCCTGCGCCTTGCTGTTATGAAGTGTGCTGAATCTTCTGACATAAGGCATGCATTTGATGATGTGGTGTCCACAGGACTTGCCAAAGGTATGGGTGAATGCCTGAAATATGGTATAGAGCACGAGAAGGCCGGCCGAGACTTAGCGAATATTGAGGCATATGACCCGGATGCCAATAGTAAGTTAGTCAAAGCCCTCCAAGATTTGAAGGATCTGAAGTATCCGATGGTGGATCAACTAGAGAGGTTAAAGGATGCCCCGATGGAGCTAATCATGGCATCTTTACATTTAGAGAGTGATACCGTAGAAGATGCCCTTCAGTGGATTCGTGACCTCCGCCTGAGCTCCTCCCAACTAAAGATCCCTGTATACCCCGAGGTACGCGATCCTAAAGATCCTTGGGCCGTCAAAGAAGAGATGTTGTTGGAGGATGCTATTGCGGCTAACATACGCCGGGCGGAAAAGAAAAAGAAGTGCAGGGTGGTCTGCCGCACCCACGAGATTGGTTTCGCTCACCACACCAGATCTGACGGTATTCCTGTATCCGCGCCTACCATTGTTCCCCAGTGGCTAGCGATTTTGTTAGCGGATGCCGCCACACAGACTGAGGTGGGTGACAAAGAAGAGGAACTACATCCGAGACTACAGCGATCCATTTTATTGCCTCCTGTTAATAATTTGTAAATGAAGTAGTGCAACCTGTTGCACTTAGACAATATTTTTGATGTAGTGTACCCACGGATGTCCGTAGGTAAACATATTGTACATTAGTTCACTAGTTTAATAGGAATGTATATTGTGTTGCACGTATAGTGACTTATATGCACTGTGTGGAGGTCATAGCCCAATTAGCAAACGCTTAGTACATAAGCGAGGAATACAGTATCCAAGGCCGGTGGGGTTGTAACCCGCAAACACCAAGCAATATTAGTGTTTGCATAACCTGTAGATATCCAGATATCAATCATATTATGTATGCATGTCTTGAACAACAGTAAATTATACTAAAAGAAAGAAGAGATTTACTTAGAAATTTTTTCATATAAAGAATGTCGCAGGTTATCAGACCCCGCCGGAATTTATTTCATAACTTAAAAATCAAGAAGAGGAAATAAAATACATGGATTACTTTATTAGAAATCCTAATCATAATGCAAACTCCATCCATGCCGTACTCAGCGATAACATTTCCTTGAGATTTGGACGATGTTCCCACGCCGCGCAAGGACAGAATCGTTCCATAGACCTTAGCATGTACGCTCCGTCTCCAAGTGATTCCGTGACCTCATAGGGTCCTTCCCACTTTGGGCCAAGCTTTCCCCCATCCATAGCATGACTTGCCTCATTACTACGATAAACAAAGTCTCCGAGTCTAAAAGTGACACCACAGACCCTAGCGTTGTAATACTTTTTCATTTTCAATTTTTCCCTGGCTTCACGAATTGCTGCGCGTTCAAGCCATTCTTCCAGTAAGTCCAAATTTAGCCGTAGCTCTTCATTATTGTGTACGGCGTCCACTACCGTGGTGCGGTATGTTGGCATTCCGATTTCTGCTGGTATGACGGCTTCCGTTCCATAGGTCAAGGAGAAAGGGGTATCAACATGGTTTGACTTAATCATCGTGCGATGGGCCCAAAGGACATGAGGAAGTTCTTCTATCCAATTCTTGTTTCTCTCGCCCAGGCGGGCCTTGATTCCTTCACCCAAGCTCCGGTTTGCTCTTTCCACAAGTCCATTGGACTGCGGATGTTTCACTAAGGCAAAGCGTTGTGTGATATTTAACTTTTCACACCAATCCTTGAACGGGTTGTCACTAAACTGTTTACCGTTGTCCAAAACTATTTCCCCTGGGAGACTGAAGCGGCATACTATGTTGTCCCATACGAACTTCTTCACCTGATTGCCGGTGATTGTCGCCACGGCTTTCGCCTCTATCCACTTCGTGAAATAATCCATAGCGACTATCAAAAACTTGACATTTCCTGGTCCCTCCAGAAAAGGACCAGCTATGTTAATTCCCTACTTATAGAATAGCCACGGAGCCGTGATGGGGGTTAGCGGCTGTTGGGGGTTTCTTGGCACGAGACGATGTATTTGACAATCGTTACATGTACGTATCATATTTTGTACGTCTCGATGCATGGTCGGCCATTAATATCCCAATCGCATGGCTTTGGCCACCACGGACCATGGTCCTGCGTGCATACTGAACGACCCATCATGAATTTCTCGGATCACATAATCCGCTTGGAGTGGTCCAACACACCTGATCCATGGCTTTAGGAATGACCACATGTAAAGAACCCCTTCCAACAATTCGTACTATCTAGCCTTGATACGGAGTTTGCTTGCCTCTTTTCTATCCTCAGGAAGGGTCCCATCTTTCAAATATTCCATTATCGGGGTCATCCATGTTGGTCCCTCTTCCTCTACTACTGTCGCCACTTCCTCGTCTTGTATGGATTTCTCTTTAAGTACTTTGACCAAGACCTGTTTTGATAAGTGCGTAAAGCTGGTTGACGTGATTTTACTCAGGGAATCCGCTTTTTTGTTTTTACTTCGTGGGACTTAGCTTATGGAAAAGTTAGCAGAGCCGTTGACCAGGCTTGTAGCCTTCTTAAGGTACTTGACCATATTCTCTTCTTTGGCAACGTATGTCCCTAGGACTTGGTTTGCCACCAGTTTAGAACCTACACTCACGTGCACATTGCGCACCCTCATCTGCACTGCTATCCGAAGGCCAGCTATTAGTGCCTCATACTTTGCCTCATTGTTAGAAGTGGTGAACTGAAACCTTAGCGCATAGGTAAACTCCGTTCCCTCCGGGCTAGTTAGTATTAGGACATCGCTTGATCCATCTACACATGATGATCCGTCCGTTAATAATGTACACGGATCTTGTGGAATTTCGACCACTAACATATCTGGTGGTGCCTCATCTGACTTTTTGACAAGGAATTCTGCTAGAATCTGTCCTTTCACGGATGTCCTTGGCCGGTATGTGATATTGTGTTCTCCTAGAATAACGCTCCATTTTTGTAATCGCCCTGCCACATCGGGGCGTGATATTATTTGTTTGATGGGTTGGTCGGTGATAACTGCGATAGGGTGCGCTTGGAAATATCTTCGTAACCGCTTAGCTGCGAAAACCAGTGCTAGGACTAGCTTTTCCATTGGGGTATAGTTTAGTTCAGGGTCCTGCAATGCACGGCTTATGAAATAGACTGGCGTCTGAACTGTGCCCTTTTCAGTCATCAAGACCGCACTAATAGCTCTGGGGGAGGCGGACAGGTATACAATCAGTTCCTCCTTCGGTTTAGGTGCTACCAGCAGGGGTAGCTCCGACAAGTGCTGCTTCAGTTGCTTGAAGGCTTGTTCCGCTTCTGGTGTCCAATGGAAGTCACTCATTTTAATGCACTTCTTCAAAGTTTTAAATACCAAAAAGGACTTTTTCGCTGACTTGGAGAGGAATCTGTTTAGACTAGCCAACTTCCCATTGAGGCTTTGGACCTCTTTGATTATCCGTAGGGACGGGAGTTACAGCACGGCTTCTGTTTTGTCTGGGCATGGTTTTATCCCTTCTGGGCTAATCATGTACCCCAAGAACATTCCTTCCACTGTCCCAAATGTACATTTTTTAGGGTTGAGCTTCATGTTGATCTTTCGTAACGTACATAATGTTTCATCAATATCTCTTAGCATCTCTGCTTCTGTGTGGCTCTTAATAACCAAGTCATCGACATACACTTCTATGTTCTAACTAACTTGGCTGTCAAAAGCTTTGTCCACCAGCCGCTGGTATGTGGTGCCAGTGTTCTTGAGGCCGAAGGGCATTTTGGTATAGCAATACACCCCTTGGTTGGTGTGAAAAGCCGTTTTCTCTTCATCTGACTCTGCCATCTGTATCTGGTGATAGCCTTTGTAAGCGTCCAAGAAACACTTAAAGGGGTAGCCGCAGAGAGATTCAACTTTCCAGTCGATTTCTGGAAGGGGGTAACAATCCTGCGAACAGGCCTTGTTTAAGTTTGTAAAATCCACGCACATCCTCTAGCTACCGTCATTCTTTTTCACCATGACTGGATTGGACAGCCAGTCGTGATAATAAACTTCTCTCATGATCCCTGCCTCTACTAGTTTATGTACCTCCGTTTGGATGGCTTTGGCACGTTCCGGGGCCTGGCCCCTTTTCTTCTGTCGAACAGGAAAATATCCTTCCTGAATATTGAGCCGATGTTTAGCTACTGATCGCGGTACTCCTATCATGTCTGCCGGCTTCCATGTGAATATAGCCAAGTTTTCCTTCAGGAGTGAGCATAGTTCCGTTCGTCCTTTCGCGGATAGCGTCCCCCCAATTGCCATTTCCTGATCCAAGAAATTCAGATGTAAAGCTACTTTTAAAATTTTCATGACAGACTTTAGCCTCTCTTAGTATCTTCTTAAACGATGTGGTCACCGTGGCGCACTCAGCAGGTATCAAGATAGTGCTATGGATAGTGACTATTCCTTTGTCAACCGGGAACTTAAGCATTCCGTGGGCTGTGGATGGTACCGCTTGGATTTCTCTTATTCCAGGTCTTCCAATGATACCATTGTACGGTGATAATGACCTTACGACCATGAAATTCATCCATGCTTTAGTAGAATGATCTGCATCTCCTATTGTTACCAAAAGCCCAAGTTGTCCCGGCGGCCATATAGTTTCTCCACTAAAACCGGTTAACGATGTCATTGCCGGGACCATTTGGTTCTTGATTTCCGGTCGGATCCAGTTGAAGCATACATGCGGTGGATCATGTGTCCGCCAATTTCCGCTTCTATAACAAGCGGATCTTCTGTCCCCTTAGTGGTAGTCAGTGGTGGGAACGTAATTTTGCTGACACAACCAAAGCTTTAAGTCACTTTTTACCTTGTCATTCTATGTCATGGTTGTACCATATAGATTGTCAGGGACTTGTCTTTGGCCGGGACTTCCTTCTTTCCAACCTTCGTTTGATCTTGACCTTGCTTAATTTCTTTAATTAAATACGAGAGCTTTCCTGCTCGCACCAACTCTTCAATCTGCTTTTTTAACTGCATACATTCGTCCGTACTATGTCCTTTATCATTGTGAAAGTCGCAAAACTTGTTGTTGCTTCTCTTCTCCACCAGGGTAACCATGGGTGGTGGTGGTTTGAACTTTCATGCTTTAGCCGCGAGGATTTCTTTGGGCATTCTGGTAAGGGGGGTAAACCTGTTAGACCCTCGTCCTTCCCTTGACTGACCTCGGAAATCAAATTTTCGCTCAGAAACATGCCTTTTAGGCTGATCCTGTGGTTTCCACGGTGCGTGACATTTCTTTTTGGAAGCGGCGGCAGTTTCTCCTCGTATGAAGGCAGTGGTGACTATCATCATTTCTTCCATGGTCTTTGGAACGTGTTCGTTGAGGTGTTTTGTCAAGTCAGGATTGTTAACCCCTTGCATGAATCCAGAGATTCGCATGCACTCAGGGGCCTCCTTCATGCGTCCAGTTTCAACTTTGAACCGCTTTATGAAATCCTTGATGGTCTCTCCATCCCTCTGCTTGATATTGTGGATTTCTACTAGATCTTTTACGTACTTCTTTTGCTGCATGAAATATGCTAAGAAGGCCGCTTTAAGGTCCTTGTATCCGTCTATGCTTTTCGGAGGGAGCTCATCAAACCACACTCTCACGGTCCCAATTAGGGTAGAGTTGAACATATGGCACCACATAGGCATTGCCTAGCATTCCACTTGTGTTGCGGCTTGAAAATTTTTTACGTGATCCTCTGGGTCTCCCGTCCCGTCATAGGTTTTCACGTTATTAGGCATTCGTGTTTTCTGCGAACTTTTGAAATTGCGGATTCGAGGCGTGAATAGATCTAACTCTTCGCATGACCAGGGCACTGCTAAAACGTCTTCATCCGTAGGCTTGTGCCTTTTTTACTTTGACTTCCAGTGTCCTCCATCGCTGGTGCCGCTCTTTGATATGCGAGATAATGGGGATTCACTTTCCCTTCCTCTTTTCATGATACGAGGGTGATCCCTGTCGCGAGAATGATACCCATGTCTGGCCCCTGTCCTGTAGAAGGAGCAGGTATTACCATATGATTCTTCGATGCCACGGGAGCGATCTCTACTTCGAGGATGGTCCCTGCTAAGAGAAGAGTCTTGTCTGTGAGGGCGACCTCTACTGTGAGAATGATCACTAGAGCTTGCCCTGTCCGGCCCGGACTTAGTTGTGCTTGGCGAGTAAGTGTCGCTAAGTCGATCAAATACGCTCTGCCTCTAATGACCTAGCCGTCCAAACACGTTTCCATCATTGTCTTTCAAGCGATCCCTCACCTTGGGCCTTTTTGATGGGTTATGGTACCGTGCGGACAAGGTCCCCGCACTTGAGTTTTGAGAGCCCTCTCGTATTCTTCGACTTCTCTTGGTATTATCCCCAAAGTCCAGCCTAGTATGGACTTCTTTTCGCTTGTCACGACGAATCTTATCCATAATAACTGGAAAGATATCCTCGTAATGTTCCTCACAGAAGTCTAGGATGTTCACCCTAGGTGCGACATCCGTTTCCTTCGGCGTCTTTTCTTTGGTTTTAGTTTTCATGACAGTGGTCACAATGAGGGTTGTGTTAGCAATTGCGCTCATTTTTATGAGAGTAAGTCCTAGTGTTGGGTCCTACGGATGGCACCAACTTGTTGATATAAAAGTTAGGTCGGGTCTTGTTTAGCCCGAATAGGCGGCTATTCGAGTATGTAATGCCTTATTCTTGTATCAAGTGAACTTGTTTGAAGGACCCTGCACAAGGAATAAAACACCATTAATCTTATCGTAGGAGCGGATCGCATGATTGGACTTCGGTGTAAGAGTAAGTATATAGCTTTTGGGAAGTAATCAAATGTAATTAGGGTTTATGCCAGATACCTATATTGATGACAATTACGTTCCTTTTATAGGCTAAGTAACCCTTAGGGTTTCCATAACTTTCGGCCTAAGATACGCCCGATATATAAGGGAATCAGAATTATCCTAACTGAATTAAATAAGTAAAGCATTTCTCTTATTTAATTAGGTTATCCTTTTTTAAAGATAACTTGTGAAGATACCACGGCCACGGATAACGTGCCGGTAGTCGCAGGCCGTAGGTCTAGGAGGTCGTGACCGCGATGTGTGGGCCGGAGGCCCATTATCAACTACCAAGCCCATAATAGTATGAGTAGGCCGGGCCGGTCCATACTATACGTCATCAATGGGGGCATTCGGTTTCCCATGATATGGTCAACTGGGTTTATCTCCAAAATGCACTTGTCCCATCAATCCCTTTGACCTAAATAGTTGCTGGTCAGGTGCTACAACAATCCTTCCAGGAAATAAACAATCGTTTTGTACATTGGGCTCGACTAAAAAAATCAACAAGTTCAGAATCTTGCAATGCCAAAGAACTTATCAGATCCTTTACTTAAAGAATGGGTGAAATATTGTGGTAATCCCATCATGACTCCGCCTCATGGGGTGAAACTAGATGATTTTCGTGATCCAACCACGGCTTGGAAGGGTGATGATGGAATCTGGAGGGTTGTTGTAGGTGGTTTGAGAAATAATCTAGGAGTTGCGATTCTTTACACAAGTAAGGATTTTGTTCACTGGAGTTTGCATGATGATCCACTTTATTTCAGAAAGAATACTGGGATCTGGGAGCATCCAAAATTTTATCATGTGTTTATAAATAGTAGGGATGACGTCGAGAACTCCAAAAATGGAAAAAACCTGAAGTATGTGCTTAAAGCCAGCTTTCAAGCACATGACTACTACACAATTGGGAGTTATGACGCTGACAAGGAGAAGTTTTTACCAGATAATAAGGGTCTTACAGGAAGTAGATCAGATTTGAGATATGATTACGGAAAGTTCTATGCATCAAAAACATTTTTCGACAGTGTGAAGAACAGAAGGATACTATGGGGCTGGATTAACGAGTCTGATAGTTCGATAGATGATATCAAGAAAGGATGGGTTGGAATCCAGGTAAAAAAGTTCATATTAAAATTTTCATTTTTTTTCGATGCACCATCCCAACTTTGACTATATGGTTTTCCATTTTGTTAAGAAATTAAACAATATAGTTACACGATAGAACTACCTAATTTAGAGATATATAGTACCTATCAGTACTTTAAAGATTGACAAAAGGAGATGATGAATAGGATCTTAAAATTGTGACCATTTTACTGACTGATTTCATTTTGATGGGATTTTGCAGTCTATCCCTCGGCAAATTTATCTTAGTACCACCGGAACACAGCTTTTAAAATAGCCTATCAAGGAAACTGAAAACTATTAGATTTGATAAATTCTTATGCCTCATTCATTATCATCAAGACTTAATATAGGCTTTACATAACTTGGACAATAAGATAACTAAGTGGGCTAAACCCGTATTAACAATTAACACACTAAATGGGCTAATAATATAATATGCTAATACACCCTCGTAGTTGGAGCGGGAGGTCTTCGAACATTCAAACTAGAGCGAAACTCGAGAAATAAAGCACTTGGAAGACCATTGGTAAAGATATCAGCGTACTGAAACCGTGAAGGAACATGAAGAACACAAACTTGTCTAGAAGCAACAAAATCACAAACAAAATGTATATCAATCTCAATATGGTTAGTACGCTGATGTTGAACCGGGTTATTAGACAAATAGATGGCACTAACATTATCACAATACACTAATGTGGCGGTAAACAAAAGAGCATGAAGCTCATGTAAAAGATTACGTACCCAAGCAGTCTCAATAACCACATTAGCAACACCTCTATATTCAGGTGATGGACATCTCTACATGCATTCTTGTAATTTTAACTTTTGCAGGTCTTCCATGAGACAAGGAATTGGTAAAACTACCTACGGAGCTTTTATCTACATGGATCAGAAAGATAAAATGATATTTCTTTGGAGCTTGGTATGAAATTGGCATACTGTTAGCTTCATGATGACTTTTATCTTCAAGTTCAATAGTTTCTAATTCTGGTTCACTCTTTGCAGGTAGATCATTCGGTGATTGAGAGTTTCGGAGCTCAAAGGAGAGCATGCATAACGGTTAGAGTGTAGCCATACTTTTTTTGTTGAGAAAGAACCCCATGTATATATTTTCAATAGTGTAAGTATTGATGTAGTTATGACAGCATTCGATGCTTGGAGTATGAAGAATAGCGAAGGTATATGAGATCAAAAGCAACAAAATCCGTTTCACATAGAGCTAATATATCGTTTGTTTTTTTAGGGAAAAGGGGAAAACTCCTCGACAAATATATTACTCACAGCAACCAACAACCCTTATATGGACAAACCCATATAAGAAAATCCAAATGACATACCCAAAACATGCTTTGGGAATAAACATAAGAAAGAAATAGTAACATAAGTCTTAACACAAACACTGCTAAAAACATAACAGTTACAAAAACTCTACCAACTTGAAGCTGCAATACCATAATCTTCACTGTCCAGCTTTATCTTATCAACATACTTCTCAGGAAAGTGGCAATGGATACTAGCATTATCCCACACGAATTGCTCATCCAAGCATAACCACCAATTGTCTTTACAAAATAATATTACCACAAAATGAAATTGCAGCCAAATATCAATACCTCTATCCACCAAAACAACTTCACCAATACATAACCACCACAAGCAATGCCTCTAAACAAACTTAAACAAAAAACTCAGAAAGTTCATCCTTAATTTGGACCAACAAACTTTCCATCATTACCTTGGACCACATGGAATTTCCAAACTTTAGCAGCTTTCATAGATTGCTTAGACCATTTAATCTTTAAGCTTAGAAGTCTAAGTCTAACATAATATTTAATAATAACATAAAGTTCTTCAATACTTTTGAACTTTTTAAAAAACATTCTAGAATTCCTTTCAATCTATAAATAATAAACTGCAGCCCCTAAAACCAATCTGTGAATAATAGACCAGATAGACTTAGAGATAGGCCTAGATAAGATGTGATCAATAGCCAAATAAAGATTGTTATGAACACTCTCTAATCTCGTCAGACCTTTAAAATAGTTCCTAATCAAATCCAAAGAACAAGTGATTATGATGATCCCTAACAGCATTACAGAGAGAACATTTCAAATCATCAACCTTATTTCATAAAAAACACCCTATATCCTGAGTATTCAATCTTCTATTAATAGCAAGGCACAAAATGAAAGAGTGCCTAGGAATATTTTGATGAAACCACACAATCCTGTACCAAGGAACAATAGGTTTAGGAGAAGATAAATCAGTCCAAGCAACCTTAACAGAGAATGGACGTAACTTATCAGACCTATTTTTCCATAAAACCACATCTTTCTTACCAAAAAATATAAGAGGAGGAGGAAGATGAAAAAGAAACAGAAACTTAGCCCTCCATGCTTCAGGCCATTTCCACTCTTCATTAGCAACTATATCAGCAATCTTACAAGATAAAAGAAGACCAGCTTAAAAATATCCCTTTTGGAGATAAATTGAGATAAAGGACCAATTGTCAAACCACATAGAATTATTTTCTCATCCCTAATTCTCATAACCATGTGACTCCTAATGATATCTATATACATTAATAACTTCTTCCAACTCTAGCATACACCACTTAACACAGGAATATCCTAAAAACTCCTTTCACCAGAATTTCTATCAGCAAGCCTATAAGAATTCACCCACTTGACCTACAAAGAATCTTTTTTAGAAACAACATTCCAAATATGTTTAGACATCAAATCAATATTCTAAACATGCAAAGACTTAATACCTAAACCTCCACGGACCTTTAAACTACAATCATCCTTCCATTTAACCTTAGCCTTACCTTTACTAGACTCCCTATGATCCTATAAAAAAAACCCTCACAAGTTTCTCGATTTTATTTGCTACAAATTTAGGAAGAGTAAAAGCAGAAGACCAGTGTAAACTTGAATAGGACTTACCATTGATTTAATAAGTTGGAGCATGTTTGTAAAAGAAAGGGACTTGTTCTTCCAGTTCATCAACTTCATCTTCACCTTATCAATTAATGGATTACAATGGTGCTTACATAGTCTAGAATAAATAAGAGGCACTCTGTTATCCTTATTTTTATATAAGTCAAACAAGAATATCATCGGTGGTCTTTGTAATAATTAGTCTTGTATTGTAATAGGCTAGTCGGGTTCAACGGGCTTGGACTTTAAGCTAATATTGTCCATGTTTGGGGCTAAAGCCCAACACAAGCCAAGCCCGGCCCATGAGAAAGTCCATACGCCTATGTTTAGGGTATGTAACTATAAATACAACCCTCTCCACACATGAAGAAGGTGTTGGTTACCATATCTTGTATGTGTAATCTTTCAAACTCTTTCCTTTCAATCTAATATTCTTTCTTTCCTTCTCTCTACTTTTCTCTCATTATATTCAGCTTATTGGTTGCTTATTGTGTTGTGATATGGATTAGTATTTGGGATAACATGTGGTATCAATTGCTAAGGGGTTTTTGGTGATGTGTTGTTGTGTTTCACGAGCTTATTAAGCTATTATAAGCTAAATTATGGCTTAATATAAGCTTATTTCAAGCATATATCATTAAGGTTTCTTGTTTTCTATAGAATAGTTTGTTTAGCTTTATTGTTTAGCAGTTTTTCTAGTAGAAACAAGGTTCTCTTCAAGATATTTCTAGCTTATTTTGTACTTTTTCTTGATTCAAAAAGTGTCAAAATTTTTAGTGTTAAAAATCAAAATGTTTGTGTTTTTATGTTAAGAGTATCTTAGATATACTAAGTTTTGCAAAAAAAATCATCCAAAAACGTTAAAAAGTATGTCTTTTAGGTGTATTTAAAAGTTGGTTTTCCGGAAAAGTATGAATGCACCAAAATTGCCATATGAATGCATCAAAATTGACAAGTTCCATTAGCCAAAATTGGCAAGTTTCCATTAGCCGAAATTGACAACTTTCCTTAGCCGAAATTGACAAGTTTCCTTTGCCGCAATTGACAACTTTCCATTAGCCGAAATTGACAACTTTCATTAACCGAAATTGCCATTTCTGTTCAACTGAAATTGCCAAGTTTGAATTTTGGTGAACCGATTTAGTCATTCTTGTCCAACCGATTTTGACAAGTGTTTTTAACCGATTTAGACACATTTGGGATCACCGATTTAGCCATTCAAAATCAATCGATTTAGACATAATTTTTAGACTGCCGATTTTGCTAGTGAGCCGATTTTTGACATAGCACCGATTTTGCCACTTTTACATTAACCGATTTTGCCACTTCTTATTCATTGATTTTTTTTACAATTCTATTTTAACGGTTTCTTCTTGATTTAGTAAAATCCCGTGAAATACTCATTTTTTCTCAGTTTAATCAAGAATTGTAAAATCCTGTAAACTAGATTTCAATACTCACATCCACAACAACAATCACTTTATAAACTTAAGATTCGATATCCTTTCACAACAACATTAAAATTTTAAATACCAATAACAACATGCAAACTCAAACATCAAGTGCTCTTCACAATGCCATCATGGAAACCGGTGGTAAAGATCGTCCTCCAATGTTAGCACCTGGTAAATACGTTCAGTGGAAATCCTGAATCAATAGATACATTGACACTAAACATAATCAAGAACTCATCAACTATTGTCTTTAGAATCCACCATACAAATTCAAATGGACTGAAAAAATAATCCTGGTTGCTGAAGGTAGTTCAGAAACACATATAGAAGGATTCATAGAAACTTACAAGACTGTTCCAGAAGACAAGGAAACAATTGGATGCTGAAGATGTTCAGATAATTCTCACAAGGATATATAATGATATCTACTTCATAGTTGATGCTTGTCCAAATGCATGTGAGGTGTGGAAAGCTATTGAAAGGTTGAAACAAGGTAAGTCAATCAATGTTCAAGATCTAGAAAACAATTTGTTTTGAGAGTTTGGGAAGTTTACCTCACGAGATGGTGAAACCCTTGAATCGTATTACTCAAGGTTTTACAAGATGATGAATGAGCTTGTTCGAAATAAGTGTGAAGTTACCAATCATCAAGTAAATGTCTAGTTCTTACTTCAACTACAACCAGAATGGCAAAGCTTTGTGACACTTGTCAAGCATAGTCAAGAATTAAAGACTATTTCCTATCACAAACTTTATGACATCCTGAAGCAACACTAGAATGAAGTCAATGAGATAAGAGCTAAAAGACTAGCACATGCCGCTAATCTACTTGCACTTGTTGCTCAACAACAACCAGTTTACCATTCTCAACCACATCCTACTCACTACACTCAATATTCCTCAACCAGATCACAACAAGCTGCTACCAGAAACAGAGGTAAAGCAATTGTCAACTCTCCTCTGCCCATTTATGATCAAGAACTTGATATGGTTACTGAAGAAGATGCATTGTCAAAGGAGAAGGAAATTGCTAAACTGGTGGCTTTAATCTCTCTATCATTCAAGAAAATCTACAAACCTACCAACAACAACCTCTTAACTTCATTAAACATCAGTAGAGAAAATCAAGATATTACTCTAAGAATCAACAGAGGAACTAGGTATGATAATCAGAGGGCAATCAACATTGCTGGGGCTAGGGAGAATGTAGGTACACAGGTGGTGCAACAGTCTGGGATTCAATGCTTTAATTGCAAGGAATATGGGCATGTAGCAAGGGAATGTCAGAAATCAAAACGGGCAAAAGATGCAGCTTATCACAAGGAGAAGATGCTATTGTGTAAGCAAAAGGAAGCTGGAGTCTAGTTAAGTGCTGAACAAGTTGATTGGAGAGATGACATTGATGATGAGCCTAAAGATCAGGAATTAGAAGCACATTATATGTACATGACATAAATTCAAAAGGTCACTCTAGATGCTGCTGATAATTCTAGACCCATCTTTGATGTTGAGTCATTGCAAAAGGTACAACATGATGATGACTATAATGTGTTTGCCAATTATAGACAACATCCTGAGCAACCTGAATCTGTTAATGACATATATTCGGATGAACAAGGTGATAATAATATCATTATTGATTCATTAGATATGAGTACTAATGGAGATCAGGCTGACTATGATGATGATGATCTTGCTAAAGAATGTAATTTGCTTGCTTCTTTAATTGAGAAATTAAAATGTGAAATTGATGATAGTAAAAACCGTAATAAACTTTTGGAATCATCAAACAAAATTTTAGTTGATAAATTAAAAAGTTAAATTTAAGATTTCAAAAACATAAATAAATGTCTAGAATCATCAAACACACACTTTAAAGAAGCAAACACTGAATTGTCAAAGACTAATCAATTGATGTTCAAAGACCTTAAGAAGTTTCAAGCTGAACTTGATAGGTATCATGATGTGAAATATGCGTCAAAGGTTGAAATTGAGTGTGCAAAAGCTAAAGGGTAATTAGTCTCACACAAAATGTCTTCTGAAAAGTTATTTAATGAATATACTCGAAAGATAAATGATTTAAATCAAACAATTTCAGAAATGAAAAAAAAAGCTTATTGCACATCAAGAGTCAATCTCCATAATGTCACAATAAAAAGAGGCTCAAAAAAAGTTTTACAAAACTCGTGAAGACAAGGAACTTGAAAAAGTCATTGCTTTGGAAAATAAAATCAAAGTTTTGGATGACATTGTATACAAAACTGGTCAATCAGTTCAAACGATGAATATTCTTAATCGTAATTATAAAACAAGTTTTGTTAAACCTGAGTTCCTCAAGAAATCTCAAAGAGCGAATCCTCGTCTGAATGATATAAGTTGCTATAATGATAATCTTACTTGAATGTTAGCTCTTGAATCTGACGAAACGATTCGTCTTGCCCAAGAAATTTGATCAAAATTAAGTGATTTAATCAAACCTTTTGATTATAAAACTTAAATCATCTTTATGACTTGTTTGTTCCACAATGTGAAAAGTCGGCTGAACAAAGATATTTTTCAGAAAGATCAAGAATGAGCCATACATCTAGAAAGATTGTATACTTAAAATAGAATTTTAATAAACAAACAACTTTGTTAGAAAAACGGATGGAAGAATCCACTCCGTGGGCTCAAAAATGTAAAAGTTCCCAAATCTTTCAAACACTTAAACAAGATATTAACACAATTTTTAATGGTGTGGAATGCTGCAAAGAAGTCATGCATAAAAAGACTTGGCATGGTTACATTGATCCAGTTATCAGTAATACCATTGAAACCAATTTTGTTCCCTCAGTTCATAAACTTATGACTAATACAGAAAGATTTTTTCAATCTCTAAAAGAGGAAATGATTATAGATTTGAAATACTTTAACTCTCTTGAAAACGAAATAGAGTCTCTTCAATCTCAACTAGAAACTCAAAGAACATGGTTTTTAAATGAAATCGATCGACTTTCTAGAGAATATTACTATGCTGATCACATGAATGCAATACTTGGTGTGTACACTAAACTTGATGAAGTTACTAATTTGCAATGTGATTATTTAGAAGCTTTGGAAAAATGTAAAAGTCTTGAAAACGAGCTTTCAAAAAGAAATACAACGTCAAAAAGTTTTGAAGCACTTCAGCAACATGCTATTAATCTTGAACTTGCTTTACATCAATGTCAAGAACAAAATAAAAATGAAAAAGCTTGGAAACTAACAAAGACAACCTAAGTTGGCGTTCCTATAACGGTCAACTTCTCAATCATCCCAACTTATACATACTTTTACAAGGCAAGTGGTGATATCGACCACTTTTATACAAAACTATACATCGTTGACTTTTACAACGTATCAACGAATAATCGATCCTTCCAAGTAATTTATCGGTTTCAGTTCAACGAACCGACTATCAATCTTTACTTCTCTTTTTTGATGCATTTTCTATTTTTCCATTTTTTTCAACATAACAATACGAATCTCGGTGTAATTTCACCGCCTTCACCATCATAATTCATCCAGATAATTTTTCTTTAAACACTTCATCTTCGGACACGAAACATAATTACAAAAGTAGCAAAATACACGAGCTACAAACTTTTACATTCCCATTGCATTGTGCAATTTCCCAACCTAACCAAAAATAGAAAATTTCACTTTGACACATGAACTATAAAACTTTACACAAAAGAAACTAGCAACTTTGATTAAATAGGCTTAATCTACAGGGTAAGCTAAGGTGCAAAGGTGTAACGAAATAAACATTTTGGTGTGAAAAAGACAGGAATGGCTCAACAGGTTTTTCTAGGCCTATTTTACTCTTATAGTGAGAGTAATCAAAGGGTTATACGGGGGTTAACTAACTAGTGTAGTTAGTTAATGACACAATATATAGGCTTTTTGGTGTATTCCTAGAAACTTACCAGTTAAACATTTTACTCCATCTAAGTCCGTAGTACTCATTATTGTGGTCTCGAGTGATATACCAAGCCAAGTTTTAAAGTCTAGTACATCACCGGCACATTCATAATTTTTGTGGAATTTTTGGTAAACGTTTGGAAACAGAATAGGCTTAATTCTCACAATTTATCATTAAGGGTTATTTGTGCGCGAGGTCATGTAACTAGTAATTTTTACAAAAGTTATGCTAATTTTTTTTAATTTGGCATAATTTAAGCATATAGCATATTATTTGTAAGAAGAAGGACAAGTAGACGTTCTAATTCTCCATCCCCCTACTTAAATTATACAATGTCCTCGTTGTATAGATAAAATAATTAAAGAAAATGGGAAACAAAATTAGAACGAGGAACTCCCCTGAAGAGGCGTCAGAATCCTCGTATAAGTTCAACACACGTCTTTTTCCATAGTATACCATCACCAATTCGTCGATTTTGTTACAGCAAGGTCCTGCATAAAAGTTTAGAAGACAAAACGTGTAATTCCTATCTCGGTTTTACAATGGTTACAATGCAAAAAACTAAAACTAAATACTGTACAGGAAGTCAATACACCGTATCCATACCCCGGGATACGCCGTATTCGTTTAACGAATACGCCGTGTCGACCAGTCTTACAATAAAGTTTAAATTGCAGAAAAAATAAAGACTGGATAACGTCCAGATAGTCAATACGCCGTATCCATGGGGTTTGGATACGCTGTATAGACAGTCTGGGAAGACAGACTCAATAAGAAAAATGAAAATACATTTCGGGTTGTCTCCCGGCAAGCACTTTTATTTACAGAAAAGTCTTTAAGTTAAACTTGCCCCAATTTAATCTCATCCTTATAAAACAATTTGGGGTCGAACGGGATGCCAAATGGTACATATAAATTTTTAATAACAAAAATTAATGGCATTCCTTTGTTAAAACATTGACTAATCATGATTTTAATCTTTAAAACAAAATCTTTTTTAGCGAAAGATTTACTTGGTGTGTCATGATTTGTTTCAATGTTTTTATCAAACTCAACGGGAGTGGTGTCATTGCTTGTGTAAATAACACTGTCCATTGGTTTGATATCAATGTTCTCCGAACAAGATTTAGTATTGATTTCAAAATGTTAATTTACCGGTTCTGGTTTTAAATCATTGATAGGAATTAATTTATAAGAAGACGAATCCTTGTTATATATAAAAGTATAATCCTCGTCCTCGGAATCGGAAAATGATATGTGAAAATCAATGTCCGCTTTAATTGCATTGTAAATACTTACAGTGGGTTCGGAAGAAACATTATGATTTGATGTCGATGCATCATTGTAGACGATATCTGGGAAATCTGTTTCAAAATCTGGGAAAGAATCAAGATCATCACAATATTCCTTACCGTACGTAGCAGTTTCCCAATTAAACGTATGATCACGCCCTCAAGCTTTATCAGCCATAAGCTGGATGTACTCTTCCATGGTGATGTCGGGGTCGTCCATTTCCTGTAATGAATTTGCTACGAAGAAAAAGGTTAAATGGACTAATACGACGTAGGCGTATTGATGTTAAAGTCAAATACGCTCTATTGGTTTTAGAAAAAATGTATATTTCGTATCCAAGGAGAGGAATATGCCGTATTCAGTATTCGGCTCAGATTACAGTAAACTGTAATTATGCATAAAAACTCACAAGCACACAATATGCAAAATTATACAATGCAGAGAAATTAAACACACAAAAACAAACACACGAATATGCAACTTAATTTAACTAAAATACTAACAAATAAGAATTAAACAACTTCACTTCCCGGCAACGGTACCAAAAACTTGATGTGTTGTCGTGTAGGTTGAATTTATCGATTACCAAGTTTTAAATTTATATTTAGCCAACTTATCCTAAAACAACACTTTAACGGGCAGTGTACCCGATCATATGGAGTTTCGTGGTAAGTAGGGTGTCGAACACTAAGAGTGAGGATGCTAACCTTATATTCTATCACTATTTTAGTTAATCTAATTAGACTAGCTAATTCTAATTACTTGTTAAACCTATGCTAAACCTAGTTCTAATGATGAAGGAGGGTTTTCAGCCCGAGAGACTGGCACAGGTTTTATGGTGACAATAGTCAATTTAATACATAATAAGCATGCAAGAAGATAATCAGAAGATAAAAAAGCGGTACAAGCCAAATGATAGAAAACTACATTAGCCATATTAAATCCGATTAAACGCTGGTTTGTTTGTTTAGTGCAATGACTGCTTATCTCGAGGCGGAATATCATTCTTAAGACTTAGGCGAGAGATCATCCTAATACCTATACATGTTGAATCCTGTCACAATTAACGCATCGTCATAAAGCATCATTTAGTTTAATTATAATCTATCTTAGGGATTAAAGCAATGGTGATCTTGTTAAACCCTAGCCTATCGGGACTTTACCCACTTACTGCTTGACGATATTTTATATATTGGTAGTCCACTGTCTAAGTCTTTACCAATTGATTAAGAACGTACTCGTTGGGTCAAAGGGTCACCTGTCAGTCCAACTAAGCTCACTAATCTAAAGGTAAAGATAGGACATTATTTGTGATCCTATTAGTTCAGATATGTAAAACACGATATGGAGAGCTATCCCAGTATCTAGATCACTTGGTCAGTATCACTCGACCTAGTTGAATGATAGGTCACATATTCAAGCACATAGACGAGTATGAGGTGATAAACATAATTAAACAATCAACGATAAATTAAGCAATCGAGATTAAACAAACCAAATATTAAATCTTCATTAAGATGGCTAATACCCGAGGGTATTAGCCCATAACCATTGTAATTATACAAGTGTGATCAATTAACCAAGGTAAACTAAACGTTTTACCGAACGATATCAAAAATTAAATGATTATAAGAGTATAGGAATTACATGGTGTCTTTTATAGAATCGTGATCGATGCTTGACCTTGGCTGCTCTCAATGGGTGATCTTGAACATTTATTTGGGGGGGGGGGCGAATTATTTTTTACATACCAAAATAAATAAGTGGACAATAACTTTTATATGGAAAGAGTAATTTTTACACTACTTGTCATGACTTTTAGGAGGGCAAGGACCCTCCCTTGCCTCTACTAAAATCCGCCACTGGCTGCTCTTCTTCACTTCAGAAAATCGACTTTTATGTTTATGGTATAGAGAATATGATTTTGCACCCTAAAAACTCATTTTTGAGTCTTCTATTTATAGTCTCTAAAAATGAGTGGATATGCCGTATTGAGTGAGGTGAATACGACGTATAGGGGTGTATTCCTTGGAGTGTGCGCTACGTCCACAATCAATCAGTTATATCTTTCCTCAATTACAATTAATGCAGGATCTTTTACTGTTTGATCAGCTGGATACGGCGTATGTAGTTAGCAGGATACGCCGTATAGGGAATTAAACATACGCATTTTCTTGTGAAGTTCGGGCGCCGATACGCCGTATCTTCTTTGCTGGATACAACGTATTGAGTCAGAAAGTATCTTCAAATATCTTCGTTTTAAGCTCCAAAATGTGCGCCTTTTAGCTTGTCTTCACAAAACACTCCATAATTACTACAATTAACAACTTTAAGCAATTAAGTAACAATTCTTGCAATAATTATATAAAAGTGGGTAATTTATTTAGGATAAATGATGGTATAAATGTAACGTTATTTGATGTCATCAAATATCCCCCCATTTAAATCCTACTTGTCCTCAAGTAGACTTTAGAAATTTATTGAAAATGTATCCTATTTGAAGTTAAGAATTTTTTCCTTTAAGCATTTCTTTCGTTTAGTCACCTGTATAAAACCAAGCACCTCACGAAATATAGGAAATGAAAACACTCAGATCACTCAACTAATCTAGGGTGTAACATTTAATTGGTACGCTCATTTGCTCGGTCGTGATTAGTTT